>VZTL01064830.1:0-19061 GCA_013400535.1 Scopus umbretta
CGCAATGAATTTTGCAAACACAGGAAATAGATTTCATATCTGCAAGTGCTGATTAATTAAGCTCTTTCAAACTGATATGGCCCATTTAGTGCAGTATCACTGGGCAAAACAAGAATCCCTCTGAAACCTCTGGGAAAGAGCTGGGGGGAGAACAAGAGGTCTGCTGCTCTACACAGGTCTGCAGGACCCTGCAAGCTGTCTGCCACTTCTGATCTCAGTCAAGCCCAGGACAGCCCCAAAGGTTTCAGACTTCCCAAAGCGCCTGCTCCTCTCTTCTACAGCCATGTAGCAGTCCATATCCATCTCCAGTTCAGGAAAAACATCACCAATAAAAACCAGTCCCAGTTATACTGTTTTCTTGTGTCAATTCATCTGACAATGACAACTGGGAAATGGCACATGCAACATTAGCCTGTAATTATAATCTGCCATTGCTGTTCAGACAGCGAAAGTATAGAGGGAGGAAGTTTGTGCTGTCTCTCAGGTGAATTTTGGCTAAACAAAGTGACTAAATGGAAAACCCACTAGAAATAAGCATTGTTTGACTATGGCAAGCTGCACACATGGAAACAATTTTTCATCATCCCTGGAAATAAGTAATTTTGATAAGGTCTTTAGCAAACATTCACATGTGACCTATTTTTGGCCCACATAACATTCTGCTCATAGCTTGATTTTATCTTTACACAACTAATGCACTGCTAACTGTAGGTCTTGAAGCTGTTCATTCAAGCCCATCTGAAAAGATAGCCATTATTGATCTTCTAAGCTCTGCAGATCTTCATAACCCTTCTCATGAACTTATTACATTTCAGCAAAGTAACATTTTCTTTTCCTTGAAAAAATGTCCTGTAAGAAGCAGACAACTCCATTATATGACCTACATCCTATGTTAGAGCTACACGTAGTCAGAAGCTACCATACAAACAAATCTAAACTGTATATTTTCAGCTTTGAATGATAAGTGAATTATTATCTTGGATGTGAAGACTGATACAGATGATAGCCGGCTACCTTCTGACTAATTCAAAGATGTATTCCAAAAAGCATACAAATCAAAACCTATTTCCATTTGTATAGAAGCTTTTCCGTTTTTTAAAGAGCTTTTACATTTTAAAACACAATTCCAGCTCCTGTAAGTTTTGATACAGGCTCTACCATTTGCAGAACACATGAAAATTTCAAGTCTATTCCAAATCTGAGCAAAATAAACACTGCCATCATGATACATTTAGCACCACCACCTCCTTCTTCTTTACCTTTCTGTACAAATATGCATGGACCTGCACACACAAATGCATGAAGAGAAATAAGGTTCCTTGCCCAGGTCTGACAGGAAGGCATTTATGGCTCTTACCACTCTTGTGTTTCTTTCTTCTGTTGCTTTGCTTCTCTTCTAATCCATGCAGTGTCAATGAAGAGGGCAGCTTGGTCAAAACTTACTTATTTTGTTCCGACTCCCAAAGACTATCTCCAGAGGCTATTTTCTATCTTTTGTTTCTCTCAGATGAATTTCATTCTGTTTCCAGAAGCTCAGTTCCAATACTCACAAAATTTGCCATTTTTGTTTTAAATATTCAAGTATTCATTCTTGAATCACTTTAAACTGTCGTTCAGGGAGTACCAAAGCACAACAGTGCATACATTTAATTTGCTGAATTATAGCTAACCACTATAGCTTGAAGGAAGAATAACCTACTCTTGGTAAACAAATCCACTGTGTTAACTAAAGTTAGCAAATAGTCGTAAATACCCTAAATACCATATATACCTCATATATATATGAAGTCATCAACATGCAAAACACAAACAAAAATCAAACAAAAAGAGAGAGATGAAATTTATTATCTTCACCTCCTTAGAAATTAATCATCTTTATCTATAGTTATTGTCATAGGCTCCCTCCATAGTCAGTTAAAAAAATGCCATATGCAAATGGCCATCATCATCAGTTGCTTAGACACTCATTCTAGGATGAGATGGCACATTGAGAGAAATAGGTTATACATCTATCTTTTAGGTCTTTAACTTAGCTGAGATGGATTCTACCTCTAGTTAGCACACTGTATATGAAGAAAAGGGAGCCAAATCCTTCTCAGTGGTGGCCAGTGACAGGATAAGAGGAAACAGGAACAAATTGAAACACATGAAATTCTATCTGAATGTAAGCAAACACTTTTTTACTGTGAGGTGGTGAAGCACTGGAACAGACTGCCAAAGAGAGGTTGTGACATCTCCATTCTTGGACATACACAAAACCAGACTGCACACAGTCCTGGGCAACCTATTTTACCTGACCTTTCTTGAGCAGGGAGGATGGACTAGGTGGTCTAGAAAGGTTCCTTCCACCATCAACAATTCTGTGATTCTGTGATACACTGCAAAGTTTTATTAAATAATGGTTGCATTTCACTTTGAAATCAGTTTTGTGTTACAAGTTTGATATATAGCATAATTAAGATTATGTAAGAATGAGTTTTCTGCTAGACGTGTTTCTAAAAAAGAGAAACCTCAAAAGAAATCTGTCTCAGCAAATGTAAATAGTATTTTGATAGCTAACAATTACTGAGTAAGACAATACATAAAGAGCAGCCAAGCTCTTTCAATATCCACCTGAAATGTTATTGTATAGTGGGCTTGAAAGTAGACTAGAAACAGTAGCTAACTCCTCCCACATTTGGAAATAAAGCTATCAAAATCTAACACAATGGTAAAGTACAGTGATACTGCTGTCAATTTGATATAGTCTTCTTTTTTTTCCTCTTTTAAAAAGAAGAAGAAATAAATTATGTAAGAGACAAACTGAAAAAATTACAATTTCTGACATTTTTGACATCCTTATAATATTAAGAAAGGACAAAACCTGATGAGAATGAATGCAGAACTATTTCCCTTCATTCTGCTGCCACTTTGACTTATTCATTGTAAGTCACAAGTAACGTCTTTTTGCACTACATCACCATATCTGAAAAGTTCTTGGATGAAACCTGACAACATGCTTAACTTGCCTCTACCCAGTGTTTTTTTGTGACTAGGTTTCCCAATTTACTTCTTCTACCAAATGAAAGGCTTGCATCATGGAAGGAATATTGAAATCTTAATTCATGATTTCAGGTATAATAGCTTTGCTAGTCACTGTAGCCAATCCAGTCACTAATTTCAGGTACACTGAGCTTCAGCCTGTCCACTTCGACATAATCTTGAACTTTAAAATAAACTCTATTGGAAGTGGACTGAATAAATAAAAAAACTTTGATGCCACCAGGGATTTAGTCTGTAGATTATACATATGTACAGTTTAGCCTTTAGGAACCTTTTAGCTGTTGCCCTGCAAACGTCTACTAATGAATCTAGTCTATTAATTGCAAGAACACTCATAAAGCAAAATTAATGTTTTCTGAGGCAAAGATTCCCACAGTCAAAGCAAGGTGGGGATAAAATCAGTAAAATATCATTGAAGGGGAAAAAAAACAACCAACTAAACAAACAAACAAAAACCCCTAACATGGCCAGTAATGACAAAAGGGGAAAAGAGGTGGAACCAGTTAACCAGCTAAAGGAGCACGGAAAATAACCCTGTAAAAAGTGGTATCAAAGCTCTGTTGTTGCCCATGCCACAGACTGATTATCGCAGGAACAACATGGGCCATTTGAGGCCAGTGGAGTTGACTAGGGGATTTCTTGAAGTCTTTTGTTGGCCTGTGGTTCTGTAATTTAAACCTAAATAAAAATTAAGCAGCAGGCAACATTGGACAGGCTTGAAGTCTTCCTCTGTTAGCACAAGATGATAAGCAAGGAATGGCAGGAGAGTAGCTTTGTGAGTATGGTCATTCCTAGGTAATCATGATGTGGCTTAACAATTCCACTTACTCCAACCTGCAGTGCTGCAACATGATTTAACAAAGAAAAAAATCTTTATTCAAGCTTTGTTCAGCTTTCCATGACGAGGTTCATAACAGGTAGTGTCTCTCTGGAAGTAGATGTGGCTGATTCTTCTGATGATTCAGATGTAAGAATTTTTAATGGACAAATCCTTTGAGGAGCAAAAGCATAATCAGAGTGAAAATACCTACCTTGCCTACTAACCAGCTGGATATAGGAAAATCTCACCAAACACAATGTAGGACAATTTGCTGTTACGAATCATTATTTATTTATTAATTACACTTTACACCAACAGGGAGACAGTCTGTGTAATATTAAGACCTAGTCTTATGCTTGGGTATGCATTAAAGAATGATGGACCCAAGTTTAAAAATGTTAAATACCTGCTCTCCACTCCTTTCTCAGAGGTGGCTTTGGCCATCTATTCTCAGCCTTTCACATTTACTAGGGATACATTTCATCTGTTCCTCTAAGTGAAGCCGGGCAATTCTTTTTGAACATTTTGTAACACTAAAGCATCCTGCTTTTCTTTTTTTTTCCCCCTATTCCTGAGAAAAATAAGTGTTTCATTTCAAGTGGAATAGAACATCCCATGCTACACAAAGTGACATTTTTGGGTGTTTTGCTTTGTCAAGTAATTTTTTTTATTCCCTTTGATCCATACTAGTTTTATTTTTATTTATAAATTCTACTGCTGTACCAATAAAGTCAGTTACTCATGTTGGCCTACTTTCATCTGCAATGATTTTGCTGCCTTATTCTATCAAAGAAAGGCTTCCCAAAGCATTGGAGCACTATCCCTGTTAGCAACATCTCAGAGATCGTCATGTTTCAACCTTGTAGTTGGCAATACTGTAAAAGCAATATCATTTTATAGCCAGCTACAGCCTCACAAGGGCAGAGTTTGGGAACAACCACTTTGAAGGTAGATAGCACTTTTTCTGAACATAGTTCCCAAAGCAGATAATGCAGCTACCTACTATTTTAGTTTTTAGTAGGAAAAACAGGTGCTTTGTGGCTATTGGATATTCTGGGCCTGATTCAAATACAGGGTAAATGTTTTGTTTGATATAAAGTACAGGGCTTTTTTGGATTATTCTAGCCCTAATGTAAAAGAGTGAAGTTATGCTAAAGAATTGTAAAAGGCTTGAAATGACCTTTAATCTTTAAGGGATATTCCAAATCGGGTTTTAATTTAGGAGTGCTATATCTCTGTGTTTTAAAGATGAGAGTTTCAAACCTACTTAGCCCAGAGATTTATTATATAGAAGCACCCATCTCCAGTTGATGGCTTATACCACCACAGCCGAAGTGTAATAAAACCGGTGTTTTGCCCAGCCATCAAAATTTACTCACACACTGCTTAATCTTACAAGAGGATAGACAATGTATTTTGCTACCCAACATCCACAAAATGGTCACATTTCTTGAAGAAAACACTGCAAAGAGTCAGGTCAAAAAAGGACAGGTCCAATTGCATGGCAGGATAGAGTTGCACCAACAGACAAAAGCCCTAGGTGCAGAGGGTATTTGAGGCTCCTTTCTCTAATCTAATGGACAACAGATGTGCCTTAGTGAGGACAGGATTAATCCTCAAACATCCCATACCCCCTGCTGTAAGACACAATAGGAGTTGTTCATAAGAGGAGAAGAATGCCCCGAGCTGAATTTTCCAGGAATGGGATGGAATTCTTCCTCTGGCTGAGTGCAGAAGAGGGCATTGTAACTGCTTTTGAAGTGATGAATGGTGCATCTAACCAGCTGGAGAAGGCCACCTGCATGCCATGCACTGGGAGACGTGGAAGTATTTTCAGAGTAGTTAATAACTTCTTGGATCAACGGAGGCAGGTTGTGCAGCCTTTTGGCAAATGGTGGCTTCAAAGAGTAGATTTGCATTTACCCTCAAACCAGGACAACAGCAACTCCAATTTATGCGTGCATGTTTGTGTGTGTGTGCATAGACGTCGCATTTCATAAACCCCCTTGTTGACTCATTCCAGAAGTGAGGCAGGGGTTTCTTCATTGTGCAGCTTGTGCCGTGTGCCAGCAGGACAGGATGAATTGAAGACAGTATTCCAAGCAGCCTAATACATTCTTGATGTTGTAGTTAACTTTCAGTACAAAGCAGCAGGAAAACAAAGGGCTAAAGAAAGGAAAATTCAGAAAGATCTACAGTCCAGGGAACCTGAAAGGGATTAACTTGGTCTCCCAGGCATGATTCGTTATGCTGATCTGAGAATAAGACAACATGGGGCTGTGGTAGCTGCCGACCTGCTAAGCCCCTTGGAAGTCTGAATTGGCAAATATCGCATCCCTTCCTGAATGACTTGCTCCATCTGTGTTTGCTAGTGTCCACATTGACAGCTGCCTGCCATCTTGGCAAGAAAGTTGATGCAGTTTGAGAATCTGCAGTGGATGTCTAGCACATGCATAGACAAAAGCCCACAGCCTTTAGCCTAACAAAGCTTGTTAGCTAGCCACTCCAGTAAATAAAGAAGTCCCTGCATCCCAGTATATAAACTAATTCCAAAATCATTAGGAGCGCTTGAATCCATTAACACAGTGGTGGCTGAACATGCATTTACTCACACAAGGTGGTGTCAAGAACTGAAGACTTCTGTATGCATTAACTCCTAGTTAGTGGATTCCAATCTGGAAGGTATATGACGTTTCCTTAAATAGAAGGAAGCTACATCAATCTATCTCACTTGTGATCTATAGACAGCTGATATTCAACAGGGTTAATAATTAGCTTTTGTTTTAATAACTTTATCAAAACAGAGGATGTGAATTTCTAGTTATGAATGCATACCCTTGAATACATAATGAGAGTATCATAATCATAAGAGGAGGTAAAGAATAAATTAGTGAACAAGGAAAGAAAAAGAACTAAGAATTCTCTCCATTGTTTCTCATCCATTTGAGTAAGAGATGAGCTGCCAATGAGGACTACAACTGCTAGTAACACTGCTATATTCATATAGGTCTTCCAGAAAGACAGAAAGATATTAACACTTATCATTTATAACATGCTCTTAATGGAATCAAAATAAAAATCCCTGCCTATTTGTGACTAGCCCAGCCACCTTTTGTTCAGAAATAAGAATGCTGTCTGTGGGTTTATATGGAAATTACTTACTGTTTACTGGATATTTACTATATATTTTCTTTTGTTTTACTTTAGTTTTGCATGGTTACAGATTCCTACATTAGGCCAGAGTTTTCTGACGGGATTTTTAAAAGGTGAAAATACCTCATAAAACAACAAAACTATCATGGCTTAATTTTGCCTTCAGGTTTCATGCATTGAAACCAACTGAAGCCTCGGGGTAGAGAAATTTAGGTCACATTTGTGCAAAACAGTTCTGCTGCCACAGTACTAGCTACTCCTGCTTGCATAACTGATATTTTCAAGAAAGCAAAGTAGTCCATTTCTTAAAGAATATTTGTTCAAGAGATTCAACCAAAAAAATTTTAAAACCAAAAGTTGAGCTCTAACTAGTGGATTGTCCCAAGAGGTTGCATTACAAACCCGTAAAGATGTTCAGGCAAGATGCCTGCAGCATTACTCACTGGACCTCTCAACCTTAG
The DNA here is from genome assembly GCA_013400535.1 of Scopus umbretta. NCBI lineage: Eukaryota > Metazoa > Chordata > Aves > Pelecaniformes > Scopidae > Scopus > Scopus umbretta. The sequence goes on from VZTL01064830.1 coordinate 7,477, forward strand.
CCATCCTGTGGGATGAAGCATTGACCTTGCTCTGTCTTGTGTGGCTTGAATGGCAACCAGGTGACTTCTTCTGGAGGAACTGTGACTTCTCCTGGGAGAACTGTACACCCTGGAAGCAGGAGAGAGAGAGCAAATCTTGGGTGTTCACGAGCAAAAGGTTTGCAATTATACCCAGCTTTGGGATGGGTGGCAGAGGCTTAGGGAAGTTGCTCACTCCCTTCCAGTCCGGAGTACAGCTCAGGAGAGTGTCAGTTCCAGCTCTTGGGGAAACAAAAAAGCACACAGACTGAGCAAGTTCATCTGCAACACAAAGGCTGGCTTCAAACTATGATCCCTACTGAGGGAGGCTTCTGTAAAACCCACCAGTGAGCAGACTTCACCCTCCAGTGTCTTCTGAGCCCCCTCTCCATTGCAGGGGATATGTTTTTTTGGGACAGCTGGAAAAAAAAATAAAACGCTGGTTTGAGAGGGAGCATAGCTGAAGCTGGGAGGGCCAGTGCTGAGTCATCAGATACATCAGTTTCTGACAGGCTTTTGTGCAGCTTCCTGTGCCAGGAGAGAGTGAATTTGGCCTATTACAAATACTGAATGGTAGGTTAGGATAATACAGCTGCGGTAGTCCAGTTTTATGTGCTGCCTATTAATAAATGATACTGCTCCAGTGGTTTTCTAACAGTTCAGCAGGAGTTCAACGACTTTCATCTCTGTCATTAGAACATGCCGCTTTATTTATTTATTTGTTTATTTGGGGGCTTGCATAATCCACCCCCCACAATCCCTCCACTCACCAAAAATTTTCAGTCAATTTACATAGTTAATTGACAAAATGTCGGCTTAGATAGTGTCTCATCCTTGAGCACTGCTTTGTTTAATATGTTTCCAATTCCTACGATTACCTCCCTTAGGCACAAAGCTGAGTAAATAGACTGGCCTTTCACCGTACCTTGAAGGTCAACTAATTCAGGGTCTGTCAAGCCACTGGGTGATGTGGATGCTAAAGCCAAGGATCTTGCACCAGTACAGCTTTGCTTTCTGCCCCCAGATATTCTTTATATCTCCATAAAAAGCCAGCTCTCAGGAGCTAGGCATAGGAGGTTAATCCTTATTACTAGTGACACTGGAAAAAGCTTATGACAGATGCACAGTGGGTCCCCTTTGGAAGATTGTGCATAACTGAGAGCATGGGAAGGATGTTTTGCACAAAACTGCCAGGAGGCTTAGAAACTGTATTAGAAAAAGGCCATTTTTTTCACTGCATAGCTCATTTAATGAACCTCTGTGCCTCAGGGTAAGGGAATGTACAGTATTTGAGCAGATAATCTATGTGATGTAACAAATTAACCTCTGAAAAGAACCTCAATAGTTATGCAAAGCTGTATCTTGCTTTCTTTTGAATAACTAAGCCCCACATCCTGAATAAAAACAAGTTCTTGCTGTAAGATAGATGGCTCGTGCTCTGCTATTACACTTGGTAGCAAAAATAGCAATAGGAAGAATGAAAAATAATGTTGCCAGCTTAGTGGGACACCATTGCATAAGCAGTATGAATAAATGGAAAGGGTACCTCTTCGACCATCCTAGTTCCAAAAGGAAAGTTTTAGTGGAACAAATTCCTCTTTTAGCATAGATTGGTGTTATTGGTAGGGAGAGGATAAAACCATACAGTAGCTGGATCACATAGAATCCTAATTAGCAAGAGTCACTAAGTTGCAGGTTTGTGTTGTTATCTAACTAGAGCACTCACAGAGGTGTTTCACTGTCCCACTGGGGCTGGACTGATGTCCTGAAGATTAGATGGGGCCGCATAGTCCCCTAGTGCCTTCCTGGGCTGATGTTGGGCACTGATTTTGTCCTCAGTCTATTACACACTCCTTCCAGGCTTCTTGTCCCCTGGACCATTCCTCTTTGCTCCAAAAAGAGTCCTCTGTTTCACCTACTGCATATCCTTGCACTGCAGAGAGCAATGCAGGGCCCTCCCTGCATTAAACCACTGTGATCGCACCATAACCTCTCTAACAAAAGCACAATAAATACAGTTTGTCTTTGTTCTAAGTGAATTTCTGCCTTCCAAAAAGCCAAAATAGTTTAAAAGTCAAAATAGGATGTCCAAAATTTCATAACCAACCAGGCCTCAGGATTTCCAAAAAAAGTGAATGCAAAATGAAGCGGAGTTGGTTCATCACACATGAAGGCTTGCAGGCAAGCAGTTACATTCTTCGTTTACCAGCTGTTAGGACTGCACTAAGACTTTCTTACACCCTGGGTAAGTGGTTTCATGGAGGTTGTTTTATGAGTAGTAAGAAAAGTTTTGCTACAGTTTTTGGCTCAGGACAGCTAAGCCAAAAATAGGCAAGAAAGGAAAAAAATGCTGATATCTGAGTGAAAGCGTAGTGTAAAATACAGAGCTGTCCTCACTCAGACCCCTTCTGTACTATTCAGAGTTTCCAACAAGAAAGGTTTTATGCTTAGTGAAGAGCTCTCACTTTGGCATAACTGAGTTTAAGGTATTCTATTTATTTCTAGAGACATGAGAGTCTTTGGAAATTTCTTTTGGTTTGGTATATCAAAAAAGTTCAACTTGTAACAGGTTTGTTTACCTTTTGAATGTATTTCTGTGATAATTTCCTGATGAGGGCACAGAATAAAACAGCCGTTTTGTAGCAAGTTAAATCAAGTAATACAAGAGAAGGAAAAAAAGACAACCCAATTACACTCTACATCTTTCTCAACATGTCAAACAGGAGATCCGGCGCTTGGTTACTGCAAAATACCAGCTTCAGAGCATTATACGTTCTAGCAGACCATACAGAGCACAGTGCTTATATTAGGAATCAAAACCTCCCCAAGTGCAGCATATTTTAGATCTGTGCTTCAGGGTATTATCCTCATTAATTCCAAAGCTAAGGAGCAGTCTGAATAGCAGGAGGTCTAAACCACATAACAAAAATACGAAATTACTTAAAGTGAGGTCAGAAAGAGACATAGGTTTTGGTAATCAACCACTTAGCTACCAGGTAATCAAACACTTAGCTACCAGTTTTAGGCATATACTTGTTTTTAGCACATGAGTAACCCTATAGAATGCAGTCTTTGAAGGGCAGGTTATTAAAAGTCACACAGCAGTAGTAAATAACAGCTGTGGGGGAGCTGAGGAGTGGGAGAGGAGTTGGACTTTAATCTTGTCACTCCTTCAAGAATGATTGTTCCCTGTCCTGACCTTGAACTACTGTGATTTTCTGAAGGGAGAAATTCCATGTTTGTGGAGAAAAAGGAAACATTTCTCTGGCAGATTATTTTGTTAATAGCAGCTGTCTGAAGCTGCTGGGATACTTGGAATGTCCCAGTAAGTCCCAAGAGAGAAGGCTTAAAGGGCAGAAGACAGGTGAGGTGGTTAGATATGTGTATCAATGACATTTCTGATGTAGCTGTCCTCTTCAGGCATTTGCATATTTGCTCCCGCTGATCTCTAATTAGACCTGGAACCAGAACTCCAAATGCAAACACGCCTCTGCTGAGGGTTGGAGTCTGTATTTGGCCAGAAGAAAATGTTGCTTCTCAATCTCACCTCAAGTGTAAACATACACATGCAAGTGCAATTACACTGTAGAACAAATCTCATTGGAGACAGAACGTCTTAATTTGTGCCGCAGCCTATACAATCAACGAGCGAACAGACTAAGGTCTTTTCAGCTTAGCTGGAATCAACTTAGAGGGCAAGTAATGAATCTAATTGTTACGCTAGTTTCCATGTCAGCAAAATAACAGATGTACAGTATAACAGAGGAGGGGAAACGTTTTTTGTTTGTTGAGCAGGTGCTACATCAGCTAGCACATGGAAGTTTCTCAAGTGCATTTGGAGCCAGTTGGAAGGGAGCCAAGAGCACAGCTTCCATTTCATCCTCTGGACATCCAGCTGTGCAGCTGCATAAGCCCCCAGAAGCAGCTGAGGCAGTGAAGACAGTGACACCTTGTCACTTCTCCTTCAACCATTTCTAACGTCCCACCACAAATATCAAATAAATAAAACACCCAGGAATGGCCCTCCCCCAGCTACGTATACATGACCCAGCTGCCAAATATGCCTATCAGCGTGTGCTGGGCAGACCGGGGAGACAGCAAGTGACCCCCAGCCTCCAGCAATTACTGCGCTCAGCACATCAGGGGATGGAAATAAGTCTGCACATGTGCTAAAACGACTTTTGGGAAGGATCAGTGGGGCTGTAGAGGCAACACAATGATAAGCTCTGTTGTAAAGAAATGATTTGACATGCCAGGCAACTGCAGTCCTGCTGGAAACCAGCGTCTGCTTAATAGCGGCGCATAGAAAACTTAGCCTGCAATTAGGTTGAAGCTGTCATCAATCGGGCGAGAGAGGCTTAGCGCTGTTACGGGAGCTGAGGTGGCTATCAAATCCAGTCTATCTTCTCTGAACAATTCTTTCACGGCCAAAAGATTTGGAGACTCTTGCTTATATTTTGCACAAAGCTCTTCACCTAAATAGTGCTTAAGCTGTGGACGAGGGGAAGTCCCAAGGATGGGATGGCACTGTAATGCAGATTCCCAGTGTTCAAGTAAAATAAGACTGCAAAAGAACTTGGAACCAGAGCACTGGCCTCAGAAATGTGAAAGGTTACAGGGTGGTTTTTAAGCTACAGAGAAAGGGAAAGCTAATAGGTGCACAAGACAGCACTATTCACAAGCAAGCTCCTTGTAGGATTTAACTTATTTGCAACAACTGAAAAAAAGCTAGGAAAGTGCAAAAATAAGTAAACTCAAACATCTGTTTTGATATAATAGGCATTCAGAAGCTTAGTGGGAACAAGACAACCCGTGCATCACTGATAATAAGGATAACACCGTACACAAATGATGAAGTACTGTGCAGATGTGGAGTGCTCTATTTTAAGGGATGAAAGTAAATAAATCCAAGTTAATGGCAATAATAAGGAATACCTATACACCTATACATTAAATTTCTATATTGACCTTGATGTCAATGTCAATATACGTTAGGGCTGTGCCCGTGACTGAGCAGGATGGGAGATAGCAGAGGTAGACTTCAGGTGTTACAACAGGGTGTGATGCAGAAATAAAATTTTTAGATACTATAGCCAACTTCTTATTGAAGCAACTAATCAGTGAAGCCACAAGAGAAGAAAATAACTTTATTTTAGCAGTGAATTGTGCCCAGGCTCTGTTTTGCTCTGCATGACTGTATTCAGTATGCTCAGATTCAGCATTCTTGCTAGAATAAAAAAAAAAAAATCACCAAAACTCCCAATCCTGCAACCGTAGTAGCTTACTTCAGAAAAAAAGGAATCTCTAAAAATTAGGAAGCTTGTTAAATTAAAAGGAGCAGCTAAAAGGATAAAAATGCTTACAGTTGCCATGGAGACAGTTTATAAAATAAAAATTAGATGTTCAGAGGAAATCAAAAGACTGTAAAAACCTTAAGAAAAGTTAGCATAATTAAAAGGGTCAGTAGAAGAAACTATTAAAAGCATCATGACATCTTTCAAAAATAGAAGTTTGTGAAAGAAACAGAAAACTGAGAAGAGTAAAAAGGCTGGTAAATGTAGAATAAGGTGTCAAAAGAGATTCTGAGAAAGCATTTGCTAGTCACATAAAAGCTGTATTTTCCCAAAAACACAAAACAGGGAGCGAGTCTGCAGAGCTCAGAGGTGACTGAAGTACAGGGCTCTCTAAAAAGCCATATAACAAAAGATAAACGATCAGTTTACATTAATATTTGCTACAGAGATGTTTGCAAGGTTTCTCCTAGAGGGAAGTTTGAGAAAGCGTTTAAAATTAAAATATTAACAGCTTTAGGGGAAAAAAAACACCACTGATAACATTGTCCCATCTGTCCTAAAACAATCTCAGCTATGACTATTCTGGATATTAACTGTGGTGCATAGCTTTGTCACTCAACCTGGTCCTCCAAGCTTGAGCGATTTTAAGAGTTCTAAGAGTTTTGTTTTAAGAGTTTTGTTTTAAGAGTTTTGTTTTAAGACTTCACGGGAGGCTCTAGAGGACAAAAACTGACAAATGAGACTGATTTCCGTACCAGGTAAANCACAGATACGGGATGTGAAGAGCAAGTGCTGCCATCAGGGCAGAGCGGGGCCTGTCCCACCCTCAGCCGGGAGCAGGGCAGCCGGGGACACTGGGGCAGCCCCAGCCCCGGGCATCGGGCACCTCGCTGGGGACAAGGCCAGGCCGAGGCCAGGCCAGGCCATGGGCCTGCACGAAGGCCCAGCTTGGCCGGGCAGGGCTCCGGGGAGCTGGGGACTGGCCCTTCTGCGGCCTCACCAGGGCCCGGGCTGACAGCCTCGGGGGCTGACATGGGGTCCCGGGCCTTGGGCAGAGCGGGGCAGCCCTGGGGCGGCGGGCAGGGATAGCCAGGCCGGGGGGTGCCCTCAGGGCCCGGGCAACTTTGCTGAAGTTTCCCTAAGAGGTCCCCTTCGACAGATTTCTTCACCACAGGTTTAAAAAAAAAAAAAGTTTTAACAAGATAAGTAACTTGCTAAGAAAAGAAAGTAGGGATAATAAATGGTGAGGGTTTTCCCAACAGATGGAGTCTGCCAAGGATGCGGATTGCTCAGAGGGACTGCGCTGGAAACTGTCTTCATGTGTGTTCATGTTGTTCCTAAACTACATGGAAATAGTGAGAAAAGATGTGGAAAAGCTCATCAATGATCATGTTATCCATGGTATCCAAAAAAACCCCAACCTGCGCATTTGTAACTGTACCTCACCACCGCACAGCTGTGTCAGAAAACTGTACTGTGTGACAGGGCAGCAAAATGGCAATCAAAATTCAGTGTTTGTAAATGCACAGTGACTGGCAGGGGACAAAAGCACACTGCCTGAACACAGCGTCCAGGTCCACGCTCGCTGTCACTGCTTGGGGATGAAATCCAAAAGGCCCCATTGAAAGCTCTTCACAACATCCGTTACTAGATGCTGAGCAGGAGTCAGAACAGCAACCAGACTCTGTTAAGATAAGTACAAAAAATGTCAGTACAAATCCAAGATACAGAGGTGTCACATGGCTTCTGTCTAAGGAGAAATTACACAGGCTGAAAATCGTCAGGTTTGCAAAGAAATGATTGAGGGAAGAGCTGTCAGAGCTTCATAAAAATACAAATAGTCTAGAGAAAATTCATTCAGAATGATTATTCACAATTTTTCATAAAACAAGAACTAGCAGAACCCAATGAAATCAGGCAATACATTTCAACAAGCAAAACCCCCTTATTTTCATGTATTAGAAGTTGCCACAGGGTGTTTAGATGTCAGTGGTCTAAGACAAGCATTAGATGTTATTTAAACAAATTCATGGAAAAGTGGTCTATTAAACTTGAAGATACAATGACATTTACTGCCCAGAGAGCCCAAAACACGGACTGGAGGAAGATATGAAAATGTAATGAGGTATGGTGTGCAAGGAATTTTATTTTTTTAATGTATATGTATACATATAAAAAAAAAATCTATACTGCTAGTCTATTTATCTGAGATTGCATTAAAGGCAACTCTGAGGGTATGGGACCAGATAGATCTTTAGCACAATTTGCAATAATGTTAGCATTATTTTTCCTAAGTTGATACAGTGCTATAGACAGTGATCCTCCCTACTGCATCCTCCCATTCAGTACTGCTGAAATGAGTTTCTTTCTTTCTCAGACTGTAATGTATTTCATCTCACGTAAAGAGGTTCCACACCTATGCTGGAAGCACTCCCAACATATTTTTAGTTAAACTATTATTAGTATCACTTTGCATACCTGGAATTTAATAAATGCCTAGCAGTGAAAAAGAAAAAACAATTGTCCTTACTGTGAAACTGCACATTCCTGAATCCAATAAGGTGAGAGATGTCATTTTGTAGCTCCTGAGACTGCAGCTTCAAAAGCATTTCCTTTTTTTTAAACAGATTAATTCTTGCTGGGGTCAGTTCCTTGACCCAGTTCATGGCCCAGCCACATGGTCATTAGCATTGCTGTAAAAATGTTTGTAGAAATGCATGGCCAGCTCTAGAAGAAGGGGGAGGCAGACCTTCATTAAGCAACAACCTCCACTTATATTGGTTGAAAAATCTTTGAGAGGAAAATGGGAAAATATAAGCAGAGTGCCTTTTTTTCCACACTGAGCAGCAGGGAACCCACACCTTTCTAATCATGTCATCACACAGAGGTATTAAATAGGAGGACATAAAAGGCAATGCTTCCTGCTGCAGGAATGAAGAGGGAAACAGCTGCTCTTTGGAAGGCAGAGCGTCATCTTCCTGCAAGATACAATGCTACAAGAGAACACACAGCATCACATGCGTTCTCTGAAGAGTGTAGCCAGATGAACTCAGACAGGTACTGTCTCATACGGTTAGACTTTACTGCCCCAGCTAGTCGTAACCCATGCTTCTCCTAATGCACCTTTGCTGACACCACACTTGACATTTTGCCACTCAAACTATTCAAACAAGCACCTTTTAATCCAGTGCTTAAAAAGTTTGAATGAACAGCAATGAAAAACTGTTAGCTAATGAAGAAGGCTAGTTTGTCCCACACAATGTTAATTAAGCATTCCTAAAGATCCAGTTCCAGCTTTCATTATGTCATGCTGACACTTAATGCTTTGGAATACATTGAGGAAAAATCTCTTATTTCAAAACCCTTCTGAAGCAGGGAGGTAAATTACCTTACTGTCATCTACTCTTACAATCTGCCAAGTAGGGCTATAAAATAATAAATATAATGTAAAAAGATGCAAGCATTCGACCTTTGATCTCATGTATACACATCAATAAAATAACTGCAAAGGAAAGCAGGTGGGCAGCTGTACGTTCAGTTCTGAAGACTGAAATACAGTCATTACCTCCCCTTGACACACTGACGTACCTATCTGCCAGGCTGCTAGACATCCATCACTAAGCAATATGCAACTGGTGCCTGTGTGGCAGATTGGACTTTGCCTGTCAGTTGGAGCTTTGCCTCTGATGGCATGCTCAGTCTGTGTCACAGTCCCCTGCAACAACTGTTCTAGAAATGTATGGCAGAAGCATAGACAGGCTTTCTGCCCTGGCCAGCAGGAATACCCTTTCAACATCAGAGTATGAAGGTGCCTGCATTTACACTACACACGCTAAGTGGGGCTATCAAACCTGCAATAACTTCTGTCATCATCTTGGCTCTGTTTTGTGTTATTCCGCAGAGCCTTACAGCAGGTCCACATACTATTCTGTACCTTATCAATAAAGAATGCGAGCTTACATTCCTCACACTGAGGTAGCCAGTGGGGTTTACCTTGACATCTGTTTCTACACCAGTCAGACCCAATTTTCCACATTTCTTTTCACAACACAGACCAGGGGTGTGTCTCCTGATGAAAAAATCATTGGCAAATAACCCCCAGCTCTGCATATTCATCTCAAGAAAGTTGCACCCACTAAGCCCTTCTCCCAGTTGAGACCCTGAGACAGGATGTGTCTCAGAGACCAAGCCTTAAGATGACTCCTTCAAGTTACAAGACAAAGCATTCCCTAAACTCTCACTACCCAAGAAGATGAGGAACCCAGAATAATGGAAAAGAAACTGCGTCACTGTTTTTCCCCAGCCTAACTTTTATGCCATGATACCTAAGCACTGGGCAACTGGCCCAGTAAGGGATTTATGTGTGCCTCAGTCTTGCTACAATGGCCCCTTATAGTCACTGGAAAGAGAAGCAGATGCCCCAGAGACTCACTGAACAGGACTAAAACCTTTTGCTTTGAAGAAAGTCTACACATGGTCACTGAAGATCACCCTACTGAGCTAGAAGGCAGGCTAGTTCCTCAAGCATTGGAGGTCTAACTCACTTCAGTCTAAACACACTCCTGAGGAAAATGCCAGTTTTATTTACACTGTAAACAGTGACTGAAGTAATTCCTAAAAACTTAGCCATATGCCTATTGCCATAAGGAGACCCCCTTCCTCACTCGTGTACTGCAGTATCCCCTCCACAAAGGAGATGAACAATCGACGTTTAGATTCATTATAGTACAGGCTATAGTATATTACATATATTTCAGTCAGCGATGGTGAAGACCTGCACTCGTCACCTGAGGAAACTACGAACACAATGCAGAAGCTCACTGAAGATTTGGACTGATGAAATCTATAGGATGCATCCACCCTTCTTTCAAAAGCATCAGGGGATAACATGATCAAAGGAAAAATGCTCCTTAAGCTAGTTATCTTCACAAAGAATGACCTGATGACGTTTAATGGGATGATTAGGCATAGCTATGGTTTAACGCATATTTAAAAGATTATTTCCATGATTAACTGGTTGTCAGAAAGCAAGCATCTAATGACAATGGAAAAGGAATTTCATCAGTGCCTTCTAAACGATTATTTGCACTCACGGTCTTGATATGCAGCTCTTTAATTGGGTCATCTCTTAGTGGTCCCTCAGAAGCAGAATAGTGGGTTACTTTAAAATTGGATTTTAAAAATGACATTGAAAGGGATCTCTTCTCAGGCAGGCCAACAGAATCAGCAGTCAAAACATCTGAATCTAGATAACAGAGGTGTTACTGTTTCTCACATCAATTCACATATGCCTTTTTGGGACAAGAGGCAGAAGGGAAGGATGTAGAGGGCAAAAATATACTTCTGCTGGAGTTACATACAGATGTATGGAGCCTTCAAGTTTTAGGCCATGGCTTCAATGCTTGAATCCAGACCACTGAAATTATGAGCTTCTATAATTTAGCTTATTAAAGGTCAGAGGATCCAAAGGACTGACTGATATGTGTTGCGTATTCCACAAAGAGCGTGCCATGGTACACACACGATGAAGCCCTCAAACACATGTACTGAGATTAAGAGGCTGAAATTAAGTCTGCTACAGCACAAAGGACAAGCTTTGCAGAAACATATAAATAAGTCTGATTAACCAGGCACCATACTTCTAAAACTTTCTCCTTTTTTTTCCCCCTCTTCCGTCTGAAGTACTGAAGTATCTTTGATCAAGTCGAAGAACACTGAAGGGGTCATTTTCCACCCCAGATCAAACCCACAGACTTTGCCATTATTTAGCATTTACATAACATAAATGACCAGACTCATTGTACAGGGGAAACCTAGCTGTGTAGCTTTAATGGAGCCACTTTCTTGGTTTTCAGGAAATACAGAACTTGAGGGCCATCTTTATGGCTCCTTTAGTAGTTCTCAAGTATTGCTTAGTTGGAGATACTGATTTCTCTGACATATTGAAGGGAAAGCAGAGGAATTGTGCCTTCCCCAGAAAAACACCTCTGTCCCTGTGTGCAGGTTTCCCGCAAGACAAGGGAAACTAGCCCAGAATTTGGCTTATGTTCTCCTGTTTGCACAGGGGAACTCAAATAAATGAGCTCATAATGAACAATCTGCCAGCAAGCACTGCAAACATATTATTTACACAGAACCACACACCAGAATACCTGCATAATCAAAAGTACACCTGCAGCTTTAATTATATGAAAATCATGTCAACAAAGAGCAGTAAAAGCACCATGTTTCCACCTTTTTACTTTAAACCTCATGTTTCATTTCAGTCTTACA
>VZTL01064830.1:19423-32712 GCA_013400535.1 Scopus umbretta
GTGCCCAGGTGGCCAAGAAGGCCAACAGCATCCTGCCTTGTATCAGGAATAGTGTGGCCAGCAGGAGCAGGGAAGGGATCGTGCCCCTGTACTCAGCACTGGTGAGGCCGCACCTCCAATACTGTGTTCAGTTTTGGGCCCCTCACTACAAGAAGGACATCGAGGTGCTGGAGCATGGCCAGAGAAGAGCAACGAAGCTGGTGAAGGGCCTGGGGAGCGAGGAGCGGCTGAGGGAACTGGGGCTGTTTAGTTTGGAGAAGAGGAGGCTGAGGGGAGACCTTATCGCTCTCTCCAACTTCCTGAAAGGAGGGTGTGGTGAGGAGGGTGTTGGTCTCTTCTCCCAAGTAACCAGCAATAGGATGAGGGGTAATGGCCTCAAGTTGCTCCAGGGGAGGTTTAGATTGGATATTAGGGAAAATGTCTTTACTGAAAGAGTGGTGAGGCATTGGAACAGGCTGCCCAGAGAGATGGTGGAGTCCTCATCCCTGGAGGTGTTCAAAAAATGTGTGGACGTGACACTCCAGGTCATGGTTTAGTAGGCATGGTGTTTTGGGTTGATGGTTGGACTAGATGATCTCAGAGGTCTTTTCCAACCTCACTAATTCTATGATTCTATGATTCTAAGAACATACTACAGATACAGACAAATTAGTAGCTTTGGCACTCAGAGAGAGGTATAACACAGCTATTGCATTTATTCATGCAGCACATTTGTGTTATCAGTCATAACAGGTAAAGAATTTTCTACCTCCTTTCACTTCTTCTTATGCAGCTTGCATTCTTATGTAGGTTTGCTGAGGAAACATTTTTTTTCCTGTGAAAGTTTGTACAATTTCCAAAAGCAAATTCTAAAATGGAATCAAAAATTCAAAACAAACCTCAAAAATTGGTATTTTCTAAAAATAGCAAAACAAACACTTGTTAAAAATTAACTTACTACCTTTAATTGACTTTTCATCAAAAGTCTTCACGAACTGAGAAAATGAAAACCATAGCTTTTGCTAATGCCAATTTTCTGGCAATTTCATATCTTTGCAGGGAGAAAAATAGTTGGGGAAAAAAGTCTAAATAGATATCAGAAAAATGTCAGTGTGTCTCAGTTTGGAAAGAACAGAAGGGACAAATCATCTCATTGCCTTTAGTGGCCTCCAAACCAGCAACAGCCCACAGCTTGAGTGAATGCAGTCCACGAGCCAGTAATGCAAATCACTTTTCACAGTGTCCTCACTGTCTACAAAGAGCTGACAGTGGTATGGACTTGTAGCAACTATGTGGAGTATGGGGAGCCTGGTGATCCATGCACTGATCCGCTGTATGGAAACACACTTATACATTGAGCTGTGATACTGAGAGAAAGAAAAGAACACTTCAGTTATTTTAGTTCCCTGTAAAATCCACATTTTCCTTGCCTAGAATTTGGACTTGACATGCCCCTACTCAATCCTCTAATTTCAGGTTTCTCTACCAATAGTCAGTTTTGCAAAATACAATATGAAGATGATTTGAAGTGACCATTGACAGTTTAAAAACTCGTACTAAGGATGATTTTGAAATCTTCTGAGGTACAAAGGAAAATATTTTTACAAGGTTTTCACCAAACTTCTATAAATACTGATGCTTTCAGGCTATGAGACTCACATCGTAAAGTCCTCTCCTGTACTTTTTTCTCTACAAGGATAGTACTTGAAAGCCAAAGAACAAACGGTTAAAGGCATATATCCACCAGAACCAAAGCAGACCACTGTTTGATAAAATTTTGTCATTACACATGTTTAATGAAAATCTTTGCAGGGTTGGAGAATTTTTCTTTCTCTTTTTTGTTTTTCTTTCTCATGCTTTCTCTCTTTCTCTGTCTCACCTTCTTTCTTTCTCTTCCCCTCTTTCTCTTTTTCTCTTTCCCTTTGACTCTCTCCCTCTTCCTTTCTCTTTCTCTTTCTCCTTCCTCCTTCCTTCCTTCCGTCTTTCCTTTCTTCCTTTCTTCCCTTCTTCCTTTCTTCCTTTCATCTCTTTCTATCTCTCTTTCTCTCTTTCTTTCTCTTTCTTACTTTCTTTTTCTTTCTTTCTCTTTTTCTCCTTCTCTTGTCTCCTTCTCTCCTTCTTTCCACTGCTCCTTCCATCAACACAACGGAACGAGCAAAAGAGATTAATTTTGGAGATTTTCTTTCTTCTTCTTTACTCTTGTGGAAAGCCCTTCACTGGAGTCAGTGCACCCACTCCCTGTGTTTGGCAGAGGGCAAGGGTCAGTATCAGGGTGGTAAGAGTGGGCTATTATCTTACCTACGCACTTCTGCATGTGCTGTCAGGGTGAGGCCTAGATTTCATGCCAGTTTACATAGGCACAAGCTGGTGCTCCCAGAGCTGTGGCACTTGGTGCTAGTTTGTACCTCCATAAGGCGGCTCTTGAAATGGACATACTACTGGCCTTGCCTTTGCTATGGCTCTGTCCTCCTGGGCAGACTTACTAACTGGCCATAGAGGTTTTCAAGATTGCTTTTGCTGGGAAGGGACTAGAATGAGAGTTTGGGGCGCTGCAGATAATTTTAATGACCTCCTAATACCAATAATTTTGTCAAGGTGGGCAAGTCAGTACTTGATTTTGTCTGTGCTGGTTCTTTTATTTATGTGAGACTTTGGCTTTACATGGCATTCGGGTTCAAAAACTGTTAACAAAGAAAAAAGTCTTCTGCCCTTCTAAAATTATGTGACACTTTTTTCTACGCCCTCTTCCTCAGACACAACCATGGTGTCCTTATTTGGGCAAAATTCCTTCTATTGTTGTCAGTGAGGGAAAAGAGACCAGGACCAAGCCTTCTGCTAAGATGGTGGCTTCCCTTATGAATGATAATTATTGCATGTCTAAGGCTATTCTTTTTCAACTGGAGCTTCTGACAGACTTGTGGTGGCATTTTAAAGTTGGATGGCTGAGCTGTTCACTCCCTGAGCTGCCCATCCCACCCCACCCCCGTGGGAGACATTGCTAGCCTCAGGACAACATCATCTAAGCTTCTCACAATTCAGCTCCTGTTTTCAGCTGGTCATGTAAGGTAAAACAGCTCTGATTTCAGTTTATCTTAACGTGTTGCACAAACCACTGTGGTAATTCCAATGCATCTTTATAGGACATCCCTAACTTGTAGGCAACACCGTCGAGAAGACAAGGGAGGGCAGAAAGCTAGAGGCTGTCTTCAGACATCTGATTTTAATTTTCTGCAGAGAGTTGGGCAGAGTTCTTATTTCCATTTGCTTGCATTTTGGAGTAGGTTGGATTTCCAAAAACACTAAGTGGTTCAGGAGCATAACTACTGTAAAAAATTAATCAGACTAGTGAGCCTAAGTCATTTTGGGACAGCTAAGAATTTCACTGATCACGATTAGAGCACTTTTAATATCCTCCTCCATTTGCCTTCTAGCATAAGGATGCTTTGTTTTATTTATGCTTCATTTATTATGAAAAAACACCCAATATTTCATGTCAGCAAGATAGTCAGTGCTTGTATCTCGTGGGAAGCAGCATGATGAAATCACTATTAGGAGAAGGTTTTCATCTCTTCTAGAAGGGAAAGGCAGGATATCCCAAATAAGTGACACACATTTATTCAGACTCTTCCTCATGATGCAAACCATCAGCTGACTTTCACACAGGGGCAAACCCAGCCCTCAAATAACCTCAGTAAAATCTGTGATACTTTATCAGGGTTGAATTCGATTCTATATATCTTAATGCAAACATATTTACAGAATATGTGCACACTGTATAACCACAGACCTACACTTTTGGTCTGTGGCAAATAAGATCAACATATTAAAAAAAAAAAAAAGACAACAAAGAAGCTGCATAAAAACATGTCCTGTATTGACTGAAAGTCCTGAAATTCATTACATTGTCATCTAGGAAAAATGGAAAGCAACCTACTTAAAGAGGCCCCCTAATGAACTGATTTCTCCCACCTCTGAACAAAGGCACTTAGAGAAAGACAACAAAATTGTGAAAACACAGACACCAGCAAAGCAACATGGAATAATTTTCTTTTCCACTAATGTGCATTAGTTCTAAGCTCAAAATCTTGCTGTGCTCCACAGAAACACAGAACTCATCTAAATACCCCCACAACTGCCTTTTAATCTTAGGGCAGAGTGGAGAGGAAAAGACAGACTGTACACGGACCTTAGCATTAATGTTTGAACCCTTCCCTCTATCTTTCCACTGCTTGCCTTGTTTCAAGTGTGTGGTCCATGACACAAATTCACTTCATTGTTAGATCAAAGAAGGCATTTTAGCTTACGCCCCACAGGCATGTAGTTCACAGACAAATTATTCCCAGTTCCTGCTTCTATACTTCAAATGTGTTAAGAATACAGCATGAAAGCTAAAAATAGTTCATTGTGTATGCTATATAAATACAAATAATGAGGGATCCCTTCATTTAGTCTTCTCCAAATCTCAAGCTGTTAAAAGCAGAGATAAATGTCTTGGTCTTCTCATGAAGTTTATCAGCCTTGACAAGACTGAAGAGAAATTCATTCTGATTAAATGTCTGTAAGGGATGCTTGGTAAAGTGAATCCAGTGGCGTTCCACTCATTTCCTACTGAACTGTAGCTGACCTCTTTCTACCCCTTTGCAATGTGCAAAATTGGCAACCTTCAAAAAAACCAGTTCCCCTAAGCCAAAGCAGAGATTTGTCAAACAAACAGCCTGATCTACAGAAGGGATTTTAGTGTCAGGTCCTCTAACGCTCTCACAGGGAGAATGAGTGTGTAGCAATTCCTCACCTTGCACAGCAAGCAGGAGAGAGCCCCTCCCGTTCAAACACGAGTCTTTTAATTCAGTTGTCACTGTGACCTTTGGAGGAGACATTTGAAAGCTGCATTGATCTTAAAAGGGGACATAACCCTCATGATTCCCAAACTCCACAGAATAACTTACACATTTTGAGTCACATTAATGTAATCTAGAGGAGGTTTTCAGTGTTGTCATCTGCATCTAAGTCACCTTTGGCTCCCTTCACAGGCAATGGAGAGAACATAGTATTTCTAGTTTCGTATTTGTTTCATGCTAACACAGAGGTGTGAATTAAGTCATGTGGATCATGACCTAAAAGTGACTTCTCTCCTTTACACAGCTATAAAAGCAGCAAAGGGTGACACCTTAGGATGTAGACATCTACCTGTAAATGTCCAAACTTAATTTTTTCACCCCAAAACTGAGACTGGATTTCATTCTGTTTAAGAGGGCCAGTGGTAGATTTCATACTTGTGTTCTTTATTACCAAAGTACAACTGCCAGTAATGAATGGAAACATGCCAGCTCTTAGGTGAAAAGATCACCCCATGGGGTAAAGGGATTTTGCAATTCCATTTCCAAGACCTGTCCACAAGGGCTCCATGGTGTTGGGTTTACATTACCGCACCTACCAATGCCACCATTTCTTATAGACGACTCATAGTATAATAAACAATGCCATCCCTAGAGAGGTGATAGTTTTCAGTCATTATCAATCTGTTAAGCATTTATGGTGTACTGTTCTGTTGCATCATTTTTCAGGTCACTCCCAGGCAAGGATACAGCCTGGAGGGCTGGATAGACAGCTACTTAGACCTACACAGACAATGCAGGATCATATTAGCAAAGTCATAACATTTCCTTCTTCTTTTGTATCTTCTGTGTAATTTATTCAAGGAAATATGGACCACAAAACAGACAGGGTGTGCTCAGTCCCTTCCTGGTGTTGAGAGTTTTGCTTTATATTGTATATGATGTAGTCTGCATCCAACTCTCAGCAGAGAGGAAGTACGATCCCTCAGAATTTCTTCCTGTGAACAGATCTTATGAGTTTGGACCACCAAAGTTAATACGAATATTGCAGGAATCAGACTATAAAATCACTGCAAAGACAGTAAGCAAGCTCCCCCATTGTATGCCAGCTTACTTGTTGTGCCTTGCCAATCAGTCAAGAGGGATTTATGTATTGCTGATGAAGAGCAGCCTTAGCTAGTAAATCTGGCGTAATATGAATAAGCATCTGTTTATAGCTAGAAAGAAAGGCCAAAATGTTTCATAATAGCAACCCCTTTAAAAACATTCCCATTTCATTTTAAACCAGACAGAACCATAAATTTCTTCTTTATACCTAAAACTCTACTCCTAGAAGATAGTTGTCCTAATGACTTCTATTAGTTGGTACAACTTAAGCATAACAGTTATATGATTTCTTGAACATTTACTAAAATATTGCTTTATACTTGTAGGACCACAAAACAATCTAGTTCTCAAGCCTGGCCTGTAGCAACACAGATGAACAGTTACTCCTGTGCTTTCACTTCTGCTTGTGTCTACCTTCCACAAAATCATTATGTAAAAGAAAACGTGCTACAAAAATCCACAGGCAAATTCAATGACAGGAATATCTGCAAGTCCTTCCCCTGATTGCAGCAACATAATATTTTTCACATAGTTGTCCTTGCATAGTGCACCTTTATCCACACTTGACAGAGGAGAAAGCAAGGCAGGGCAAAGTGAAGCAAAATGATCTGCCCGAGGTCAAACAGTAAATGCGCTACAAAGCCAGGAACTGATCTGTTGATTCCTGAGTCCCACCTATCTTCACGTCTAGCTCTGGTTTCTTACAGTGCTGCCAGTACAATATTTAAGCCTTGATCCTTTAATCCTGAGTGAGTGAAAAGCAATACATACCATTATTTCTATTTTTAAAATGCAAGACCAGAAGAGGAAACCCTGTGCAGAAGGTAAATATTTCAAAGGTCTTATCATCACTCATCTCCATCACTGAAGAAATGATGAGGCTGGCAGTCAGCATGATCTGTACTTCTGACAACGAAGGAAAAAACCCACCACAAGACAGACAGTAATTTGGAGTCCAGTGATATCTATTCCTGATGTACGTCTATCTTGCTCGTGTCACTCAGCTCGCTGAGAAATATAAACAGTGATCATCTGCTAACAGTTAGCTCTGTCTAGACATAGTGTGCTCTTCATTAGCTAATTGTTCACACCTCTTCCCATAGGCTGCAAGACTGCAAGGGAAAGAGAGGCAGGATGTGTATCTGCAGAGCACAACTGACTCAGTAAATGAACGGCAGGCTTTTTACACTGCACCGTTAACCTGCCTGTTAACTCACTGGTTGGGTAGCCTCCATCAGGACCTCGGAAAGCCATTACTTCAAAGGCTTACACAAGTGTCTGCATCACTCATTTCATGTATGTGGAATTTGCTGGGCTTGGACACTTTAGGAGTCCTTCCTGGTGAAGGAGGGGAAAAGAGGAACAAAATTGTGAAGACACTGTAGGACTCAATAGCTCAAGCTAAGTGTGATATGAAAATGTCCCCACAGTTCTGTAATTATCAAAATTCTGGGTATATATATTATGTATGTCATAATAAAAAATGAATGTGTTTTTTTCTGGAAATTAAAGAAATATTGTATAAGTACAGCTCCTCTGAAACATTGCAGATTCAGGAGTACAATCTGCAAAATTATTCCTTTTTATACAGGAGTTTAGTTGTAGTGAATGGATTATGACTGCTGTTAGCCAGAAATGTCTCAGTGGAGCAATCCATTTTGTTCGAACAAAAGCATTTCATGGACACATACCTGAGTGAAATAGGAACTTGAATTTAAATCTCCTGGAGCCTAAAAGGTACTGCTTACCCTTGAGGAGGATTTTCTTACAGTTACCTGGTAATTGTAAGAACTTCTGTTTATATAATAAATAAAAGTGCTTTGTTTATATAGTTAAGCGTGGGGAGTGCTCATTACCCATCATTCATAAGACTGATGACGCTGACTTGCAGTCTCTATTGGGTTTAACTGGTGAGTGTGGAGGGGACAATTCCTGCTACCCATCTCATTGCTGGCCATGCCAGCTTTCTGTCTTTCTCACAGGAGCAGGAAGTGCAATATATGCTGGTTGCTCAGCCACCCTCATTTGTAGCCACGTATACCTACAACCAACCATCAATTTCTTTACATTAGCCACCCTGGGGGTTAACACCAACCACGGAGTGAGACAACACCCACCCTGCTGCCTCTGCTATGCAGGTCTGGTAGCAGCATGGGGTGGGCAGCTGAAGGCAGCAGTTCGTGGTTAAAAACTCGGAATGGCTATAGGGGCTGATGTATGGAAGACAGACAGAAAGCGACTTGAATGTGTATTTCACGTAGTCCGTCTGCATTGCCACTAGAGTTGTTTCCTGTCTGATATGAACATCTTTTGATCGCAGCATTTCACATGAGAGGAATTTTCTATCTCGAGGTTCTAGCTGTGTTTGGTCAGCATTAGTGCCACTGAAACCTGAAGGAGGCCCAAAGTTCATTAAATGTTCTCCTGAAATAATAAGGAAAAGGCTCAATAATACTGCATGACTTTATAATGTTAACAGGGAGGTAGGAAGTTTCATTTTCATTGGTTGTGTCAAGTTTTGATAGGTACAGGCCACTTTGAAAACAACGGCAGCAACTATGACTGGAAGAATGCAGTAGGGAAATAGACAAAGTCTCTTCACCCACCCATGGAAAGCCACAGAAAATTAGGACCAGACACCATTTGGCTGGCTCACACAGCCACTGTCACAGCAACTAACTGGCTGACTCCTGGCACTTTTACACCAATCTGATTGACCAGCCAGTACAATGCTATAGGATGCCTCACACCGTATTTTTCAGCGTAAATGCCTCAGAAATGTCTGTTTCAACACCCGTGCTTTTCATGAAACTGTCGCTTTTCAAGGCACAGTTAACTGGTCCTCAGTCAGGGCTGAAAGCCACTTCAAAGCTCTGTACAAATGCTTGTGTCTTTGCTGTTTCTGCATTCACCATGTATGTGTCTTGACACACATCCTCCCCAAAAAATACCGCAAATGCATGCTTTTTTATAAAAATAAAATACTGCATGAGTTTTAGGCCTTGCCTAGAATAAACTGGACATGCCATAATTAGCTTGGCCCTAGCCTTCTGCTCTGCCATCTAGCTTGCCCCTTTGCCTATCTACAGCTGTTGCACCCTCTGCTTGTTGAGATTAACATATCATATTTGTGTATATATGTGTATACACAGCATACTGCCTGTGAATTGTATGCACACAATACAAATCATGTGTGCGTGTGGTTTAGATAGCTATAGGGAAATATGCTTACTGCTGATCAGGAAAACATCACATAGCGAAGTTATTTATCTACTTTAACATACCTATAATTAAGCCAAGTGATTCATTGTTTGGGAACAAAAAAACTTAAACTGTATATTATTTTCAGCTCTTTGATGTGAGCATGAATTTTACTAGCTTAAATATTTTAAAGGTTATGCTCATTTTATGATAATTTCCATTATATTTGATCTTTCGCTTAGGGTGTTTTCTCCTAAAAAAAGAAAGGAAATAAAACAAAAATAAAGAGGAAAAACAATCATTTTAAGAAGCATAAAGCAATGAGGCTTAAATAATACATCGGCATTTAAAGAAAAAAAAACTTTATCTGATTGAAGCAGAACTACACATGGTCTGTATTCAATACAATGGGAAACTGCTTTTGGCATTCACACAGAAGCGTATGATAAAGCAGGTATTTTATTATAGAGAAGGTAACTCTATTACATGTAATCTTACGGAGTCAACACAAAAACTTCTTATAGATTCTGCCTTGCTCCAGCCAAGTTGTGCACAAAGGAAATTCTTCCTATGAAATTTTATTGAGGAGACTGTGGTCACGGTTCCTCACAGTATATAGTTGGCTACTGCCCTAAAATACCTGGTAATAGAAAGAATTATTAAAATAGTTAGATGTAATAGAACACGCTTGGAATACTGTTCCGACCTGCAGAGTTCTGACTGACTTCAAGAAACCCTATAATCAAGAAAGATGGGACTAGCCAAAAAGTCACAAGGTTATTTTTTTCTAGCTGCTACAGTCATTCCTCTCTAGCTGTTGGCTGAAGGAGGGTAGCCTTTGCTTAAACACCACTCTCCTTCCAGAGCAGAAGTAAAATATTTTAAATACAGACCGTTTCCATATGGGCAATCTCTTGAACATGCCAGAAACATCACCCAATAAGGACCTTGTCCTTCATTATTTGACTAAGTCATCACCTGAAATTTCAAGCTGACTACTGAAATGTGTAATCGCAACTCCATTTATTTCTGTCCTGACTTGGTTTGGCTTTGATAAAGAACAGCATCTATCCTTCATTATACTAATTCTCAATTTCAGAGGAGAAGCCAAATACCAGGACAACCATAACTTATGTTCTATTCATGCAAAACCCCATTTTGACAGGTGGGTAACTAGGTGCATTTCATTTTTAACAAATTTAACAAAGAAAAGCACAAAATGAGTATCGTCTGTAGGACTGGCCTAAAACTGGCTAATTCAAGTGCCTGAAGTTAAACAACAAATAGGGAACTTTAGATTCATGGCTGAGAGCCTGTAGCTTACATTTTAGTCAAACCTGATCTTATAAGGAAATATTTCCCAGAAATGCATGTATCGTCCCCAGAGGTTCCGAGAATTGCGCATCCTTCTCCCGAGATGCAGTCAGCATTCCCTCTCCCATCCTTTCCATATCTTGTAGTTTTTAAAGCTGAGAAGACTAGCTCATGCAGGGGAGATTTAAGACACAAACCTCCTGTCCTGTAATTTAAAGATTCAGTATGAATCACCCATTATTGGACAAGAGCATCTTTTGCACTGGCAAATTCTACCTTTTTTCAGTCCATAAACTTCTGTGTAAAATGTCTTAGACTTCACTGAGTATTTATCTTCATAGGGTAAATTCTTCCTGCTGTATTTATGATTCTATGGGAAATTAATACTATGAATCCTTTATAATTAGGATTTGGTTTTAAGCCTAATTGCAAAAGAATGTATTTACTTTATCTTCAGAGATTACACTATGCAGCTCATATTTTGCCAATAATAATAGAGGAATTTACCCTCTCTTCTGACAATTGATCAAACAGCATCCTACAGTTTGTTTATATACTGGGGTTTTTTAGCAGATTTAATGACTGCACTATGGAACCTGGTTCACTTAAATCACTGTAAATCATTCAAATGTGCCTACATTTTTAATTAAGACAAAAGTGGTCTGACCATCTTATCATATGCTCATAAACTGTCATAAATGAAACATTAATTTATGTTCATTAATTACATATACATATTCAATCAGTGTACAAACAACATGTGGACTAGTCTTAAATAGGAGAAGACAAAAAGATATCTTAAATCCCTTCCCTGTAAAGGTATCAATTTCATCTGGACTAAAGCTCAGCTTCCCATTCTGTGAATACAATTTGTATATTCAGGACTCCATGGTCAGCAAATTATGTACTCAGTTTGCCAAGTACTTGCAATCATCACGTTTTGGAATGTGCTTTTCTGTTTATCAATGGTCTTCAATAAACAATCCTAGGCCTCAGCACCTTCCCACTGAAGCCATTGACAAATTTGCTCTGATTTCAGTAAGGTGTCCACATTCTTATTTTTACTGCTGTATATGCAGTTTCTAGAACTGCTGAATTATCAAATGTATGGTATGGAAAATTATATTTATATTCAATAAATTAGTTCCATATTACTCTAAGCTGCCTTTATGCATTGTCATTTTTATTGCATCCACCACTTTTTATAGCACTGCACTAACCATTTTGCTGTGTGAGAGCAAGTCCTGGGAAATGCTTGACTCAGGAATAAGACAGAACTTGTACCAGAACTCGAAG
Source organism: Scopus umbretta (assembly GCA_013400535.1). NCBI lineage: Eukaryota > Metazoa > Chordata > Aves > Pelecaniformes > Scopidae > Scopus > Scopus umbretta. Next base: position 31,156 of record VZTL01064830.1, read on the forward strand.
TACATATGGCACACAACCTCAACATCCTGAAAGCTTGTTATGCTAAGAAATTACAAGGTTCTTTCCAGTAGTTCTTATTAGCAAGACTTTTCTTTACATTGACAGGCAATTTTAAGCAGCAAACATATTTGTGGGAGCTTGTCTGTTAAAGGATGGGAAAAAAAGGGTTACGTTTGACAAATTCCTCATTTCAAATCATGCAAATAATTGGCTCCATGGGGTGCTTATTCTAGAGAGATTTTTCACAACCTGAAAGAAGGAATTGATAGACTTAAACTATGAGGTAAAACAGTGAGGAGGAATGGAAAGCAAGTCCCATAGAAAATTGGAGCAATATTAGGTTTGCATGTTTTGCAGTAAGCACTATTGAAATTGCAGTCAAACTGAAGAAAATATTCAAAGGTTTGTTTTTTCTCATGGCTTCTGTAACACATGATGCTCCCTTAGGCAAAAATCTTCTTAGAGCTGCCATACTGCAAACCTTTCCAGCTTACTGCAGTCTCACTGAGGTGACTTGTAAAAGGGGCAAATCAAGCTGGCTGAGCAATTATTAAACAAATCCATGATTTCACAAGAAATGTGCTGGGACATACTCACTTTCTGCTTTGTGCTGCTGGAATAATGCAAAGCAGTCGAATGAGCAGCTGAATGTAGCAGAATTTGAGCTGCTAATCTGAATTAAAGACCAATTCATTGACGGTTTAATCCATGTTAGCTATTTTAGCCAAGGTTCACTCGGATTAAGGATTTGGGGATTCAGTTATATCTTGAGAACTCTACTCCCCATGGAGAAAGTCTCCATCTTTTGCTGAGTTTCTAGACATGAGTACATGATCACTCCAGTGACTTCTGTTGCACCTTTATACCAGGCTCTGTGCAAACACAGAGGAGTTTGGATGGAATCCTGACCTCCTCAAAGGTGCAAAAGTTTTGTTCCCTGTTCACCATTGATAGGAAGCAGAGAAGGAGGGGGAGTTGCAGGAAAAGAAGGGGAGGGTAAAATCTGGTCTTTCCAACTAAGCCTAGATAATCTTTTCTTTAAATAAAGAGTAAGCAAAGAGCTCAGATTCCTGTGTTTGGAAAGCAGTATGGGGAGAACAAAGTGCCTCAGTGTACCCCCAAGTATTGCAGAGAGGAGACAGTGTGTTGGAAGGGAGTTGCACCCTTCCACCTGAGGCCACCTCTCTTTTCAAGAAGAGTCCCTTTTCAAGAAGTCCCCTGAATGTTGTTGGACTGATGTGTAGTAGCGTCAGCATTTATGCTTTCCATTTTTTTCTTCAAAAGTAAAGCAGGACAAGAGTGCATATTGATTCTTTGGGAAACTGATGTCCACATTAGAAAAAAATAGAACCACACTGACAGAGGGGATCCTGTAGTGAAGGCACAGGCAGCAGACATTCCTTTCTGCTCATGGTCTGCAATTTTAATGTAGTTAAACATAAAAATTTTGCCAAACCGTCAAAGTCCTTTGGGAGAAAACTTCCCCAAAGGAAAGATAGTCTCCTAAATGTCTCCTCAGGCCCGCTGAGTCCATAAAGGGCAACGAAGCTGGTGAAG
>VZTL01064831.1:0-29015 GCA_013400535.1 Scopus umbretta
GTCCCCGCGCGAAATGGCGGCCCCCGCTGAACCTCAGGGGTGGCTGATGGGCGCGGGGGTCCCCGCGCGAAATGGCGGCCCTCGGGTGGTACCGGGCCGCCCGACGGGAGGTAGCAGGGTGGAGCTGCTGGTTCATGCTGCTGAATTTGGTAATGAAGTAAGGAATAGTATAAACTGGGGTTTAATGAGTCCGCCGAAGGGCTCCATGCATGGCGTGCAGCCCCTCTGAGGAGCCCAGTGCCTCGTCCCTGTGGCAGGTTTGGGAGGCTGGTAGGCCTCCGTGTGCAGAGCAAGCTGGCGTGGCGAAGGTGAGTGGGAGAAATAAATAATAGTTAGAAAAACTAGAGCGCAGGCAGGCGTTTCAAATGTAGTGGGGAGTTAGAGGCAGAGGAGTATAACTCACTCACAGAAGCTCTGCGACGTTGAAACCTCCTCCATCAGCAAGAGCCTGGGTTGTGCCGCGTTGCTTACCTGTGTCTCAAGGGAGCACCAAACCCAGAACTTGTCCTCAGAGCTGCCTGTCCTCCCCAGCTGCAGAGCTGCGTCATCCCTTCGGCCATCTCCTCATCGCTTGGCCTGGGTCCTGGCCCAGAGGGCTGCCGTCGCAGCCGCTGGGCCAGCCGCTCCTTGCCGGGCCCTGGTAGGCAGCAGGCTTCCCCAGGGCACCTCCGGCTTTGGGAGCGAGAGCAGTGGCCAGTTCATAGCCATTGTGGGGACGTCACCCTCACTCAAAAGCAAAACCCGAGAGGCAAAAAAGAAGGCCGTAGGTTCCAACAGACCTTGCTCCCAGTCCGATGGGACTCGTCCATTTTGTTTGCCAGTTAGTTTTGCTTTTTACAGGAAGAAGGCTTGGGTTACTTTTTCACCCCCAGCATTGCGGGCACAGGGAAGCCAGGGAGAGAAGGATTGGTGGCAGCAAAGCAAAGGGGAGATAAAGCAGAAGAAAGGCCAGTGAAGATACTGACAAAGCAAAAAGGCACTGCTGTCACCTCTGCCTTCAAAAGGAATAGATAAAAAAGTAAAGGTTTTTTTTCTTCCTGAATATTTATGGATAAGGACCAACTCGTCGTTTATTTTTGTGATTAATTCACTTAGTGAAGAAATTGGAGTGCAACAGAGAGACTTGGGATCACTATCTCCACACTGCTGATATTTTTGCACATTTATAAGAACCTGTTAATGAAATGCCTGTAACTGAAGCATCTAACAAATATAAAATGAAGTAAAGTCAGTTTGCAGTGATGGTACCCAGAGTGGCCATTATATACTTCTCCCTTACATCTGTAAGGTTACGCTTATCCTAAAAAAGTATCTACAGAAAAAAAAAAAGAAAAGAAAAAAAAACCTGCAGCTGCTGTGGGAAGCATGATGCCCAATTACCAGACTTTTATTCATTTAGACTATATGGCTTGAGATGCTTTATGCCAGTAATGTGTGCTTATAAAAAGCCTTGCTGGTTGGCAAGGAGTTTGTCCTCATAGACAGTCTTGTAGGATTGCAGCCTGATGTGGAACCAGTGAGAAGGAAAGACTACAAATGAGAAGGCTACAAATATGCATTTTTAAAGCTGTAGCTTCTTTAGTTCATTTCCACTTCAATGGAAAACCTAAACTTTTCACCCTACCACAAAATACTAAGCATCTCCTTCAGGGCAGTGTGTTGAGTTAAATGCACTAAAGGTGAATAAGCAATGCCAAGCAAAGATTCCCTTCAGATCATTAAACAAAGCCCTTTTTTTTGGCTAGCACTAAAGCCACTTTGTGTTTTTTTTTCTTCTCTAAAGAGGGAAAAGAAGTCCTCACACACCAAGCATTCTGGTAGCATAGTCTAAAAGGTCTCTTAATGTAAATACTTTTTCAGCTGTGGGAAGCAGGTGTGTCACTCTCCAGACCATAATGTTAAAATTCTCAGCCACCACAGGAGTTTTTGTTCTAAACTTAGTCCCTGGTGCTATCAGTGCTGAGTTCCCCTTACACCCAACATAGTATCTAGCACAACTGAGAGCAAATTCTGGTGAGGAATATATGTCATTACCTTAGTAAAGATGAACAGAGAGAAGGGTCATTCAAATGAGGAGCAACTTTGACATTCACATATCTTTGGGGGGCGCGGGGGAGAATTTGAAGCAGGTTATTTTAGAGCTTCTGCCTTACTGCGCAAAAATCAAAGAAGTTGGAGAAAGTTTGAAGAAGTGTGAAATGGGAAGAACTTTTTCTTTACTTTTAAGAGAAAGGAGGTGGGGTACCAGGGTACCCTCATAGTCTACCAGGTCGGTTCGTCATCAGAATGGAAGGTTGACAGGAATGTAGATGGGTGTACAGCATAAAACCTACCTGACTCTGCTAGGTTTGGAGGACCTGGTATTTGCTGGACTGTTCTAGATTAATGCTCCTGTAATGACACTGAGAATATGAGCAAGACAGGAGAGAGGGAGGGGGGGAAAACCCCCAACACAACAAAACCAAACAATATATACAAAACCTGTCTTTATTTTACCTCTGCTCTAGAGGTATCCTATCTGTCACCAAAAAAAAGATCAAGAAATAAGATTTAACAATCCCAGTTATCTTCAGGGACAAACACAGTCACTGAAAGATCTAGATATATCTACAGCTGTTTATCAGATTGGATTTTTTTCCCCAGAGCCTCAGTGTTCATAAAGATGGACTTTCTGACCTTTTACATCACAACAAAAGAAAGCAAGAGTTACAAGTTTGGCTTTTTTTTTTTTTTTTTTTAACTATTTCATCCAGTCTGAGGGAAGATGGTGGCTTGTATTTATTTGGAAAGTTTGGGTGGTCAAACAATCAAGAGTTCAAAGTGAAAATTCAGATTATTGTCAGCTTCATTTCCAAGATGTTTATAGGTGGAACTAATGCCTAATGAAAAGGAACATCAAAATCAGAACACACTGTTAAAAAACATGTTACCTCATTGATTAACTTCTTCCCTAAATCTACCAAAATGTTTAAAAGGGAGCGCTGGAGTTTGTCAAGAGAGACATAAGCATCTTGGCTTAAAGGAAAAGGAAACTGGCATCGTGATTCTTCTTTGAAAGTCTCTTTGGCTATTCCTGGAGTCGATCCTTTTTCCAGTCATATTTATTGCTGTTACTGCTAAAAGGACAGCCTTCACGCTGCAGTGTGAAAACTCCTGTAGCTGATCACGTATAATGTGAGTTTGGGGAATTCCACATTGCAGTTCATGTTCTTTGCGCAAGAGATGAGAATGTGGAGTATCTCATCATTCGAGTAATTACAGGCTGGTCTCGTAACACAGCCTCCATCCCAACACAGCATAGCCTGGGTGGCACTGTCTTTTGGAGGTGAAAGGAACAGGGCAAGAGGAAACAAGCCTTTGTAGCCTTTTTCCTTTTGCAGCGTAAGCATTCTTTGTCATCCCTTGCAGCACAGCTTTTATGTTCCTTCAGCTCCGGGTTTGACAATACCATGACAGATGACAGAATTTGTAAGACTGAACAATACACTTCATGCTTAGTTTTAGTAACAGAAGAGAAATTAGGCCACAGGCCTAGTGCAGATGATGATAAAACTGGGGAATTGAGGAACTTGTATCTGGGAGAGGTCATAAGAATTTTTTTTTCTTCATCTCTATTTCTAGTGTAAACAAGGGCAAAATCACAATGGCTAGAAAGTGGGCAAAAGAAGTGGGTGAAAATCAGAACAAAGGCAGTTGAGAGAAGGGGGAGAGAAAATGGAAGTGAAAAGCAGAAGCTGAACTAGTGAAAGCCTACAGTTAGAAGACGTGAACTTTAAGGCTGGATACACTGATGTTACTTCCTCATATTTCTATTTTTAAGTTATTTTTCTGACAAATTGGTATCCTTGTATTCCAACAAAGTACTTTACATAGGTGTGTGATTAAGTGTTTCAGTGTGACACGCTGAAAGCATATTTAATAAATAGCAATTTTGGTTGTATGCCACCTACAACTTCTGTCTTGGCATTCTTGCCCTTCTTTAGGTTCTCTAGAGCTCTGTCAACTCATGCACCATTAAAAACATTGCCAAAACTTCACTTTTACTGACATGAGGTACAGAGAGCCCTTCACGACTTTCATGTGATAGGTAATGCTTCTACGGTTTGCTATTAGGAAAAAAGTTTAAAAAAACCCCAAACAACAAAACACCTGACAGATATGATCTGTAAGTTGCTGAAATCCAGCATGCAGAGAACAAAGAACTAGTGAGGCTATTTTGTAGAGTCATTTTTGGAGCACATGAAGAGTGTTGCGTCCAGCCAAAGGAGAGAAGTCATTGCTTTCCCACTCGCTCTGTCAAGCAGTACAGTGTATTATGCCTTTAACTTAAGAATAGAAATATGTCTTTGAGGCTAGTATATAGTTTCAAAGTGTAAGAAAATTCAACTCATGGTAGAAGATTTAAAAAACAAACAAAAAAAGCAACCCAGGGTAAATAACTGCTCTGAAAAATATTGAAGTCCTACTGAGAGCACATCTGGACTGTCATATGGACCCCCTCATATAGAACCTCTGTTCCCTTTCGGAGGTGGCTGAGAGATTAATTGCATTTGCTGTGTTTCTGCTTGGCTCCTGCAGGTCAGGCAGCTGAGGTGCTTTCCACAGGGATGGTAACACACAGAGGAGCACAAGCAGTATTGTACCATCTGCAGTACGGAAAGGAGCTTCTGGGAAGGGAGCAGAGAGATCACCCAGCTGAATGCTGAGAATCTCCTTCCTGCTTCTGAGAAGGAACTTAGAATTGCCTGACTCTTTACAAAAGCAAGCCAGACATGCACACAGTTTCTAACTCTATATAGGCTATAACTGTCTGAGAACATAATCTGATAAAGCCACAAAAAATAAGCATGACCTCTGCCTACTGCATTTATCTGATAGCTGGGCATACCTGAGAGTTATCACTCCAGACACTAAAAACAAACGTCAGTCAGAACTCCTAGCTGTGCTTTCATCCAGCACTATCTGTCTTTCATTTTTACAAGGAAGAAAAGTGAGTGTTTCTACTGGGTGTTACACAGCTTGCACATAGAAATGGCTGAGAAGAGAATCATCCAGGTCACTCAAAGTTCATCCTTGGGTTAACCACGGATGGGCATTTGTGTTCCTCGCGTATTCTTGTATTGTTAAAAAGTTAATCCACCTAATGTCAGCTACAGGTTTATTCACCAGCCCTTATTTACCCAGGCAGAAATGTTTTGCAAAATACCCGTATGGTTTCTTTGTCATTATCAGAAATGACAGATGCCATAAGTAAAGGCTGTCTGATCTGTAGGGGACATAGAAATTAAGTTTCGTTAACATTTTTTTTTTTTTGAAACATCTTGGCTTGTTAAAGAAAAGAACAAATGAACATTTTTGAGGTTGATGTTCTTACCTGAAGAGGGAGTTTCCCACCCCAAACATTGCTGTAACATACTCCTGATCATGGGCATTGTGTAGGGAGGTCTAGTTACTGCATTAACTACGCAGAGACCTGAAAGAAGAGATTTTAATGCAAGTATGCCCTATTCTGGAGTGCTGATGATTAGCATAGCTGCAGTGGTCGGGCTGGCCGGCATAGACAGGGCTTGTACTGTGGCAGCCACTAGCTTACCCCATGGAGGAGCCCCACTGGTGACTGGGTGGGCAGATGCTTAGGGCAAGGCTGTGTGCTCTGTTGAGTTTTGGTTCTCTGGGGCACTGCGTGTCTCATTTGTTTCTCCTCCTTCTCTGAACAGCAGTGTCAGTAAAGCGCTTCCTACACTGTCACCAATGCAATCTGATCTAAAGAATAGGCTGATTTCTGAAAACGCTTTAAACAAAGGTAATCTCACTGGGGCTGCCTGCCCATCTTAAGAAATGCTTTCATGGGCCCAGCGGGCTCTTCCACTCCAAAGGACAGGAAGAATAGCATGGTCCTTCAACAACACACACTGACAACACGGACATGCTTACACGTGTGGGATAAAGATACTTAATGTAATTTAGGACAAAGTTAGAGTAAGAAGAATGGATAAATGACAGCAGTTATAAACTCTGAAACTGAGATTGCTGGTCAAATCAGTGATAAGGAACCCAAAAAAGGGGAGCATGCAGGATTCTTCACAGGAGAAATGAAATAATTAGAAAAGAAAAATCTCCCTGAAGTATGTATGCATTTGAGACAGGAGGGCGTGCAAGGCCAAGGGCACCCAGTAAAAGTAGCTCTGAAGCAGGGGAAGGGTTGTCCTCCTTCTGTGTTTCTTCAGAGAAATCTGAATCAGGGACCCCAGGCAATTTCTACACTATTGTGATTTTCAGTCTGACAAGTGTCAAAGTACAGGGCATATTTCTGGGTTTTTTTGTAGTGAATACAAGATGCTATAAGTTGGGACAAAGAAAGATGACTTTTGGAAGGACCTTCAGAAACAGTCCAATGTGCAAGATGTGCACCGTGGTTTAAAATGAGCAAGTTAAGACCATTCAGATTTTTCAAGGACTTGCTAGGGGCTTCAAACAGATGGATGTTTGTAAAGCCTTTTGATTTCCTTAATTTGTTGTTTGAAGGCAGCAAGAAGGTAGATGTAGTATTATGTTTTCTATCACCAGTTTCCTCTCCCAGGTATTACTCAGAGGACAAGCAAAACTTTAGCTAAAGGTGACTTCCCTTTACAGTGTCTTGCTGAATAAGCCATGTCTCATTTACCTTGATTTACCTGCAAATATCAAAGCCTTGATTTACCTGCAAATATCAAAGAACTGCCTAAAAGATTTTTTTCTAAATAAGGTAAATAGAAGGATTCCTCCTCTGACAAATACTTAAATTCAACTGAAGTGTATCTAGCAGTGTCTAACCACGGGGCTGCTTAGGTTTCTTTTTAGTCCTTTTTATCCTTATTTGTGTCATCAGGCAGGCTTGATTGGGAGAGCAGACTGTTTGCATAGGTGTGTATTTATTTGCCTTCCTGGTGGTCTGTGTGCAAATGCTAAATTTTCCAAAATTTAAAAATTTTACCTGTGTTTTTGCAATTGGAATAAATTCTGAGTGACCATTTTCACAGTGGAATATCCAAATAACCTGACATTTATTACTGATAGAACTACCTGTGACAGTCAGGAGAAAAAAAAAAACAAAAACAAACCAAACCACCTATGTATAACACAGTCGCTTTGGCACTAAGATCTGTATTACTGTCTCAAATACATTTCTACTTTTTAAGCTGAGCAAGAGGAACACAGAAACATTTGAGGGATTTTTGTCTGAGACGGCGTATTTAGGCAAGAAGGCTGGTGCAACCTTGTCAGCAAAGAGTTAAAACTGTACTTTAAAACAACATGATTTTCCCAACTAAGTGGGTGGGGTTTTGTTGGTGTTTGGTTGGGTTTTTTTTTTTTTTGGTTGGTTGGATTTTTGTTTGTTTGTTTGTTTTTTAATAGTGATAAAATTTCATCAGTCACTGATGTTTTATATGTAAAGAGAGAATAGATTTAAACACAGCATTTTTTTAAACTTAAGTGACTTCTATTTTAAAAAGCTTAGTAAAAGGCTTTTTGGAAATAAGGTAACAGCACACTTATGAGCAACCTCAAGCTGAATAAGCCTCCTTGCTGAAAATGACCACCTACACATTTTCTCAATGTGCTTTTCTTTTGCACAGAAGCGCGAGAAACAGTGTTATGAAATTCCACCCAAAACACAGTGTCGTCTCCTCAGCTGTAGGTCCAGCCAAGCGTGCATGCTGATATGATCCTCATCGCATCAGGACAGATCTGACCTTTGACTGTTACTTACTTGAGCAGTTAATCCCAAAGCGGATTTTGGCTGACAGGTGTTTCGGAGGATGACACTTTGAGCTTTAAATATTCATTATTTTATTCTACTATGTAGATGGTCCACAGAGCACGTTCTAGAGCCAAAGCAGCAGTACCCTGCCTGTATTGGGTTTCACATGGATCTTGTCTTCCACAGGGTTAACAGTCTGGGTTCTCTCAAAGCAATTTATCAGCCAGCTGGCCTTTCAAATAGGCAGCCAGCTAAATTCGGAGTTAAAACTTTGTGTGAGATGCCAAGTTTAGTGGCAACTTGCGATGAACAGATAAGGAGAAAAAGTATACAATTACACCTTGTTTCAGTTTGAAGACTGCCATGATACAAATGCTGGAAAGTGCTGTGATCACACTTCTGCTTTCAATCAAACTAATTCTCTGGCTGAAACAGTAATAGACTTTGACCCCACTACTGCAGGCACACACAGTTTAAAGGTAGAGGAAGGAGGCTCAGCACCACTCCACATACAGACAAGGGGAGAAGCTTCCTCCCTGCAGAGCTGAGCCCTGGGTACAGTATCCCCTCTCCTTCTGCACAAGATGTTCTGGTGTGTGTATATAACTATCCTTAATATCTGCACACAGCATGTTTACAGGATTGGCGCTCCAGCCTTTCATAGCTGTGGCTCTTTCTTATGTTCTGTCTCAGGATCATTTCTAATGAGATCCTTTTCTATTGAAAGAAATCGGGTGTTTCTACTGTGACTCATTCTGGATGGAAACAAAGTCGTGAACACCGTTGTATGATCATCTTAGCAGGACTTTTTTTCTGTGGATTCCTTGTAGAATTTTTCATATAAAAAAAAAATTTCAATGAAGTTAGTTTTAACTGAAGTCAAATGAAGCAGGCATTTAGATGTTTTCCTGCATTGCTCAGACCATGTATGGGCAAGTGGCAACAATGGTGAGGTTTCCTAAATTTTCACTTCAAACTCTGTCAGTTAGTTTTAGCCCCTTCCTCTGTTCCTTCTTCCAAAAAGGTTATGCTTCAAATTAAAATTTTAAGCTTTTAAGCAAATGTGTTTAATTGTAGATCTTAGCAGTGCAGATGAACTGAGTTGCAGGAAATACAGGGTTTGGGAGGAGTTTTAAGTGTTGCCTGTTTGCCTCAAAAGAGGAAGTATACTGAAGCGTGTAGATATGTCAGGAAGTACAGATTCTGAAAGTAGACAAAGGATCCTGCATACCCCCCCAAAATTGCTTTCATTTTGTCAGGATAGACCTGGGTAATTTGTTCTTCATGCAAGTAGAACTTGCAGGGTTTTTTTTAGATTCAGCAAACTGTCAGCTGTTGGTACACAACTTTGTAGTTAACAAAAAATTAATAGTTTTCTGAACACACCGAAAGGAGGCTGCTGAAAGGGGCACAGTTCTCTGTAACCAGTGTGTGCCTGTGAGAAGGATGGCAACTCAGAATTGTAGCAGTGTTAGTTGCAGTCCTTCCTCTTTCTCTAACTTGGCTCCGTAGCGCAGCAGAAGCTGTCAGCTAAGAGCTGAGCGAATGATGCTTTAACCCCTTGTGTCTTCCCAGGTGGTATCATTATAATCTTACCCGACACGCAGCAGAAGCGCTGCTGCTTTCCAATGGGCAGGATGGAAGCTATCTCTTGAGGAAGAGTAATGAAGGGGAAGATTTGTACTCCCTCTCTGTAAGGTAGAGTATGGACAGAAGTGAATTCGTCTAATGCCGCACAGCTAGCAGTTTTAAAATCTTCACCTACTCCCATGTTTGTTGGCATATTTCATGCTTTGAGATGACCTGCAGATTTTTTCCTAGGGCTTGAACTATTTTAATATATGTTCCTAATGGTGTAATCCTGCTGAATGACATTTTGTTACGATAAAAAAAAGTAATTTGGATGGGATTTGAAAATTGCTCTCGTTTTTCCAAACTATGAAATGGGTTGGCTGTAGATTGTCATTTTGCATGATAAGAACCTGTATGGCAGTTACAAGAGTTTAAGAAACATCTGATGGGAGTAGAAGAGTTTCATAATGAGGATGGTAGTAAATATACCAGTAAATAGGCGCTAACTTCACCAGTTTCTGGATTACTGTATAGGAACCGTCATTTCTGAAGGATGATCCAGTGTTTGAATGGTTTTACTCCTCTGTTCTGGGCTAAGACTCAGCCTAGCCAGTAACACATGACTGATTCTATGAATATTTTGCAAGTGACAGACATCAGGTCCTTGAAGTCAATTACAGCAATTTACATCGGTTCAGGACACAGCCAATACAGAGCACAGGTAGCCTAGCCTGGGTACTTCACTACTGAATCACATTTTAAAGAATCTCCAAAGGAGAGAAGTCACAATATTTTAGAGAGGCAACATGAGAGAGACATGCATTAGACACCCAAGGTAGTCCCTGCATGTCAGCAGGAGTGGAGGCGGCCAACCCTAAATATGTTCTTAGCCTTTGGCAACTGTATGATCTATTAAGTGTCTGCAGTGAAGTTTTAAGTTAGTGCATTCAAGCTCATTTCTGCTTCAGATTAAGCCTTTGCACAGTTAGTGACCACAGCTCAGCTGAATCACGGTAACTTTTTTAAGCTAAAGTCACTTTGGTCAGTAGAATGATGCTAGTTATTCACAACCCTAATAGATAAGAACACAGCACGTGCCCTTGACATTGTGACTTTCTGCGTATTCAGTACCAGGAGCTGTTATAATTTGGAAGTGTAGTCACTTGGAAACTGAGAAAAGTGCAATTTGCACATACCCCGTTCCCCAGAGGTATGAGAGGCAAATATGAACTGCTTCACTCATCTCTGACAGAAGACCCAGGCAGGAGCAAGTGGGCCTGTACAAACGCTGCTGAAATTATTACCACTGTAGACAGCCATTTATACAAGGAGCTTGGGGGGTGCGCGACAGATCTGAAGGTGATGGTACAAAATGACTATTCAGAGTGACAATGATTGAATTGACTGCAAGTCTCAGAAAGAGAATAGTAGCATTTATAAGTAATAACTTTCCCTAAAAAAAAAGTAATTTTAAATGAATCATTGCCAGGCTGGTTAATTTTTTAAAAATTTTAATTAAATAAATAATTAAACATTATTTGAGGCAATCTACCTCAGACAATTTAAAAAAAAAATGTATCTTGAAGCTAGTTTTAAAGGGCACTCAGGAAACAACTTACTGTAATAAAATAAAATTTAAATTGTTGTTGTTTTAATAGAAAACAAAAGCTAAAGTGTTAGTTCATGGAAATAAATTTGCTGCTTTAACAAATTCTAGCCTTAGAAGACCTAGAAAAGTCTTGTTCAGGCCAACTCCAATCTGTTGTTCAGCTCTCCATGTAGGAACAAGAGTTACTTACTGCATTACCATATGAAATGAATATCCCTGTCTGGAGTTTGATCTTTCATTCTATTACATTAGTTTTTTGGTGGTACAGCTCCCTTGAAATACTGGTTTTGATTTTAAAATATTTTTAATAATTTTCTACTGTTTGTTTAACTCTTAAGTTTTCCTTTCCACTTTTTGACTCATATTAAAACTTAATTCTAAAATAAGTAATTCAGTTTTGTTCTGATACATTTTTGTAGAAAGGATAACTTTAGCAATTCTAGCTGTCAGTTTCTTTCTCTCCTAAAGTGTCTCCTATAGCTTTTACTTTACTTTCTGCCTCTGCCTCACAAGGAACTTCAGTCATTATTATAGTTTGTTTTAAAAGAAAATAATACTTAGACATCCCTTGAGGTTTTTATTGACAGCTGTAAGAAAAGAGATCACATATTGCCTGAAATCCCCTCCCCCCAGCTAAATTGGCCAACTTTAAAAAGGAACTAGGAAATAAAGTAGAAGTTGCTCTCATTGCAACATTGTATTTCTTGTGAAATTAAACGAAAAGATGAAAACCCTGTCGTTGCAGCAGAGTCACAGCAGCTATTTGTTGTTGTAGGGCATCTGTTCTTCGCTTGCACGCATTGTGTCTCAGCTGACTGTAGCGCAAAACACGCAGAAGGTCAACAGAGGCATGTTCTACAATATCACGAGTACTATTCAAAGATATTTGTTTAAATACCTGTTTGAAATTATAATCTCCTGTGGAAGTAGCAATAAACAGTGGAAAAGATGCTATAAATCCCTTTCTTCACCATCCTACATACATTTTTCCTGAGATAAAGTTTTCTCTGGACTATTTTGGGTGCTAGTAACATTCACAGAAGTAACTCTTTCCACAGCAGAGATACTTGCAGTGAGTTCTTCACTGTCTTCTGAAGTCAAAATAATTGCCTGTCCAGAAAGTAAGGTCTTGCACAATTCTCTAAATACCATCCCCTTTCATAAGCAAATGCTGTTACTTCCCGGATGGACAAAGGACCCTGGTTTATGTTTGACAGCGCCCACCATAGAGGAACCATTTATCTGAGTACAGAGACAAAGCAGACAAATTCTAAAGCTTTCGGTATCCAAAGTTAGGTTATTAAATCTCTGTTTGGATGCAAAAAGGAGGCAGCCTATTTTTGAAAGAGAAACAGAAGACATTTTCAATGAGATTGGGATGTTACCTGAAAAGTAAGACATACGCTGGGTAATATAGGTACATCATCAAGACTAAAACCCAGTAAGTGAAGGGATATCATCCTCCTTAGACAGAAGGCTGGAAACCTCGTTTGTGAGTCTCTCTACTGATTGCTGCAAGAGTTAGTTTAACTTACTTGGCCCTTCTAGGCTTTCATCATCTCATACCTGTAAAGCAGCAATTAGATTTTTCTTAACAAATCAGAGTCTCAGATGTGTTGAGTATTAGTGAGGGACAATAATGGCAGTAGTATTACTGCTAGGACAGTGATTGTCAGCTTGTGATATGGGCCAGGTTTCCTGTAGTGGAAGCTGCTATTTAAGGGTTTTACGTGCCAAATGCCTTTGGCATTTATGCCTTGACAAATTTTCCTTTTTTTATTTTAGAGGAAAAGATTCTGTGAAACACTTCCATGTTCAACATACAGGAACTTCATTCAAATTTGGATTTAATGAATTTTCTAGCTTGAAGGAATTAGTCATGCATTTTGCAAATCAGCCTTTAATTGGAAGCGAAACAGGTAAGGAGAGCCACATGTTTGTATGAACACGTTTGTAGTCATACTTCACACAGATCTAAGTAAAAGGAGCTTCCGATGTGTTATCAAATAGATCTACCGCTGAAGTGTTCCTCCGCAGAAATTCACATTTGTATTAACCTCAGGTATCTAAGATGTTCCTCTTCAAAAGCTCTTTGAAGTACTCTGAAGACAAACTACATGGAAGCTTACTGGGTTTTTGCTAGCCAGGGACATGAGCTCCTTTTGATTTCTCAGAGAGAGAAGGAAGCATTTCAAAATACACATGTACTGGGAGGAGCAGAACCTTCTTCAAAAAGGGCAAAACCATGTTTCATGAGGAAATGAATGTTCGTCTGTGAAGTTGGAATCCCCCAGTAAGAATAAATGGAAAAGGGACTTGAGATTGTTTAGCTCTACTGTTATGCACCCAAAGAAGAGGTGTGTTCCTCTTTCCTGTAGGGAATGTGGCCTCTCCCTTTCTACCTACAGTGTGCCACCCTGCTGATGTCATCTGCCATCACAGTGATTTGTCTTGTTTTTAAGAAAAAGAGAGAGAAAAAGCATAGGCTTCTTTAGGAGGCAACGTGCTCCCTGAATTAAGAGTCAAAAGATTAAACTCGACCCCTGAACACCACCAGACCAGAATCCCTGGAGGAACAGGTGCATATTATCATGATAACGCCAGTTTTAGGTTTAGCTTCAAATGTGAGCATTGAAGATGTGTCAGTACAAGTTAGTGCCAAAATCTTCAGTATCCTGTATAGAAAGTGTATGCAAATAACTCTTGTACTAATTATATATGCAAGAGACCAGTTAAATGATAGTTGGCACATGCAATAATTGTAATGTGTCACACACTAAATATGCACCAGTGCTCTTTTAACATTAAATTCAAGGGTTGCTTTGCAATTTTTTTTTTCCCCAAGAAAAATGCAGTGGTACACTCAATATGGCACTTGTACCTTTCAAAGCATTCTCTTTTTAAATTGCTTTCAAGACTGGTTCGAACACAGAGTTCCTACATGTAACTTTTGTGCCAGTAAGCTATTTTTCCCGTGAAGTCAGACATGACCCCACAGGCCTAACACTGTAAAGATTTCAGATGACATATAAAACTGGTATTTCCCCATTCCTTCGCTCCATGTGTTACAGACATTAGTAATCAAGGTATTGGTGTTACGTGATCTCTGTGGACAGGATCAAGACTGCCGAGTGATGTGTTCACTTGTCGCCTTAAAGCTCCCTAATCAGATTCTGCT
This sequence comes from Scopus umbretta, assembly GCA_013400535.1. Lineage (NCBI taxonomy): Eukaryota > Metazoa > Chordata > Aves > Pelecaniformes > Scopidae > Scopus > Scopus umbretta. Next base: position 14,101 of record VZTL01064831.1, read on the forward strand.
GGCTCTGTGAAACCTCTTTAAGTTGGATGTGCTGCAGAATAAGAAAAGCCCTTTGAACATCACATCAAGAAACCTTCCACCTTACCTTACCACGGATAGCAGTAGAGAGGAAGAGAAAGTTAGCACTCAGGCAATGTTCCTTCAGATACAGGCATCAAAGGTCTCCTGGGTAGTAACCGATTTACACCACAAAGGGGGTAGAGACTCATCAGGGCCCACTCTAAGCCAAGTGTCGGCTCGGCAGAATGACTGGCTCAACACAGGGTCACACAGCAGGTTGGCAGAAGGGCCAGCAACAGAGACTGATTTCTGAGGCCATGCTTCCTTTCAGTGAAAAGCAGCAAGCGACCTTTAGCTCAGGCATTAGTAGAAAGTAGTTGGACCAGTTTTTCTTACTCCCTGTTATACTTACAAACAATTTGGTATAGAAACACTGTGAGATCAGGAACAAAAGAGCAAAGCAAGAGCATTTTTTGTCTCCTCCTTCCTTATGGACAGGATTTTATAAGAGAGACCCACAAGATAGTGGAAACCACTACATATTCTGTCTTCCATTTAAGTTTGTATCACTGGAGCTAGTTTTGTGTCTGAAGAGGCACACCAGACTCTCTTTGATCAGTACTTGCACACACAGGCCTGCACCCCTGCAAACTGGTCCGTGGAGCGGCATGGTTCTTTTGGACTAGGACAGCTGCATGTTTGTGCTTCAAGCCCAACAAACCTTACCTTGTCTTACTACAGCTTCATTTGCCGATCCAAATTGCTACATGGACTCATATCTATTTTTCTGCAGTGTAATGCGTACACTTCCTTCTGAGCTACAGATAATTAAAAGGAAATTTGGGCTACTGTGTTCTGTGAGATGCCTGTTTATTAAACAGGCAAGCTGAATCTGTTCAGTACTAAGGTTAAAGCAATACACTATCATATTTCTAGATTTTTATCTTTATTCAAAGTGACAAGTTCAACATGTTGTTATTACCTGTTTGCTTTGTTTATCAGATTTTATCTATATTATTTTGAAAACATATAAAAACTTCTAAGTCATTACCCAGACAAAAAAGCCAAAGTCACTTGAAGCTAACATTTGCAACCATGGGACTAATTTTCATTCTTCCTTAGAAATAAATATGGAGAAACATGCAAGAAGACTCTTGCTACGGTGCAGCTCTTACTAGTTCTTTTGTACAGTTACCAGATGATGTCGTACAAATATCTTTTGTGGAGAAAAAACATGGAGAACTTGGTAGAAAACAAATTTTATATACAGTGTTAAACTAGCCCTCCCAGTTGTGCAACAGGGCTCTTTATCCATGGTGTAGAGGTGATGGTACTCTGATTCTATGCAACAACTTAAGAGTAGTTTCTGTAGGCTCGTGATGGGTGTGTTCTCAATTTAATTTTAAATGATAAAGCATTATTTTTCTGCAAGGCCAGAGGGAATTAAACTGATGTTGACTTTTCACCTACTGCAAGTTGACTCTATCACATTTGCATACACCCCCTGTGCCTGCGAACAGATTTCAGTTGGTTATTTCAAATACCATTTTTCCACTTGCCTTTGTAACCCTTGCCATTACAAAATATGCTTTAAACTTTATTTCACTTCCAAATTACTCAATCACCTGTAGGTTTCAAGTCCAAGTTCTTATCAGTTCTAGCATCCCTCCTCTTTAAGAGCTGACAGTATCAGCATAAAATGCAAATGGAGCAGCATTCAGTATGCCGTGATATTATTTTTAAAGAATGAGATTAGATGGTATAGCAGTTACTATTTCAAGGAGGTTCTTCACTATTGCGAACGGTGCAATAGATTCACTATAGAGAACGCAGCTTTTTGCTGAGAACGTGCAATAAACGTGGCCTTATTTGGAGAACAAAGAATGGCTATAATCAAAATGTTACTAACTGTAAAAGGTGATGGTAAAACAGATAAGGGCAATATGGGCTTGCTGTTAGGAAGTCTGTATCCAGAGTTCTGACAGATTAAGTGATCTATGCAGCAAGCAGTGGGTTGTTGGCAAAACCAGGATGACTGTTACAACCTCATATCTAGTCTAGCATCCTGCCTGCCCGCCCAGCGAGCGTCCTGTGCAGGAAGGGAATTTAACATGTCAAGTGATTCCCGGCAAGCACTGGTAAGTTTAAGGGTTTTTAAAAGGTACTGTATATTTACAGTTTTCACAGTTACATGTAAACAGTCATGATAATGTCTGTAGTCACATCTTTATGAATGCAGTGAAAGTGTAGGTCCCGTATAAGCATTTCAGCTGTAACTATGAAATCTGTGTTTCAGTTTGTTCTGCGTTACCTAGTTACTCCCTGACTGGAAAGAAGGTTCAAGCAGGACAGGAGACACCTGCCTTTGGGTGTTGTCCGACAGTCCTGTTCTGTTGCCGTCTTGACGTTTTGCCACTTACCATACATTGCAGAAGGGGTTTAATTACCTGCTGCTTAGAAGAGGGTTTTCACTCTTGTTTTCAGAGATGTAAGAGCAAATTGACTCCCCCTGTACAGGGATGAGGGAATGGATTTAGGCAAGGTCCAGGTGCCCAAAGTATTGAGGACTCTGAGCAACACGACAGAGCCAAGGAAGCGAGACTGGGCAAGTGAATCCAGCAAGCAGCAAGTGCCCCTCTAGTTTGCATGTGTGGATTTTTGTAGAAAATGCCCTTCACAAAGTCTAAGCTATTCGGATTATGCATGCTAGAAATATTTTTTCTAGTTTTATCAGTATGGGAGTGTCATTTATAGTATCTGATTTTTTTCTCACGTGGGTGCGGCTTGAGTCCTGTCCCCTTCCAAGGAAAACCCCTTGCAAGGAGTGTCACAGACATCTTGGGAAGGTTATTGGCTCTTACGCCTTTTTAATTCTAGGACAAGGTAAAGTTAACCATTCCACAAACAGGCAGCTACTACCGGTTATTTTCCAAGACTGTTTTGCCAGAGGACTTACTCCCGCTCTTTTTCTCTCCAGGAACCTTAATTATATTGAAGCATCCCTACCCACGGGAAGTAGAAGAACCTTCCATTTATGAGTCCGTCCGAGTTCACACGGCAATGCAGACAGGAAGGACAGAAAGCGATCTTGTTCCAAATGCTCCCTCAGTAAGTTGCGTTCTGGTGGGAGGGGTGCTTCTCCTGGCCCGAGTTTAGTATGATCGGAGTGAGCTATGGAATAACACCAGTAATTCATCCCTTTATGGCTTCATAAATACAGGAAGTCTTTGCTGACCAAGGCAAAACACAGGCTTGCTAAGTACAGTCCCTTGACAAAGCCTTTTACAATCGTTGTCACTGAGACCTTCCGTGCTGTCACTGGGAAGACATTGTCTGCAGCTGACCTAGGTGGCTCTAGCCATCCAAACCAAGAATATATGAAAGGTTTTCATTCTCCTGTTATCTTCCTTTTTGAATCTTAGCAGTAACATTATCAGGAATTTAGGAGAAAAAAAAATCCCCAAACACACCACACAAAACAAATATCACTTTCTCACATCTTTCTGACAACACTTATCAGGCTGTAAGCAACAATACATGTATCAGGTTGAACAGTAAGCCCTTGTTTTGCCAAACATCCTTTACAGCCAGTGGGAAGTCTCTCTCTCTCTCTCCCCTCACAGGTGAGGAGAGGAATATGCTAAACAGCAAACCCAAGTAACAGCTACAGGATTTACCACATTTTGTCTCACTCAGTGAATATGAAGATTAGATGACAGGAAACACATAGCAGACCTGACAGACGCAAACCCAGTACCACTTGCTATTTTTGCAGTCGTCTGTCTTTGTTAGAATTATTTTGCCCAGTTGGCAATATACAGCCTCCTTCCTAACTGGGAGGAAGGAAAGAGCATCTCTGACTTTCTAGGTCAGTCAAAAAGTGACCTTTTGGGGAAGAAAAAAAAAAAAAAAAATCAAAGATGTGCAAGACAGTCAGGGACACCTTTGGAAAAGGAAACCCCAAACTGAAGCATGGTACAACCAAGTTAACGAGAGTATCTATATCCTGATGGGTGCATTACTCAAAAGGTGGCTTGTTATTTTTTTGGCATTTTCATGTTTGGGTTTTATTGTTTTAGAATCACCTTGTCTTAAAGCAGGAAGATACAGACTTAACCCCAAAGTAGAGCGATATGGCAGAAGAGCCTCCACCCTTTCAGCCCTAGTAATTTTGAGCACAGTAAAAAGCTGTGTCACGTTTAAAGCTATGCCTTACTGATGTGAGAAACAAGAGAACATCTTCATATCAATTTGAGCCACCTGCTCTGACATCTGTGGCTCACTTGGACAGTAATTAGAGATTTTAAATCCCTTTATATCTAAGTGAGACAGGTGGTTTCTCCAGAACAGTTATGGCTCAGAACAGAGAGGAAAGTATTTTTATTTCATACTATATTTTTTTGAGAAAAAGAGGAAGAGTTGCATTAATATGGGTTAATGAAGCTGATAAAAGAACCGCTTCTGATGTGTCTCATAACCAACCCTTCACAGCCAAGTTCCACTTTAACCTCCAAAGAAACTTTATTTCCACATACAACCCATGAAAATACAGTATTTTTTCAAGAGCAAGCAGTAATTAACTTGGCAAGACTTTGGTTTTCAGAGGTCTGCAGATTCACAACTAGGTCCCTACACAGAGTTTCAGTGTCTGAGAAGTCAAGAGGTCCCAGCATCACTCACAGTGGCAGAGAAGCAGTTCAAAAAAGTTTTTCAATAAGCGCATTGAATGTAACAGGTTTTTCCTCTCAAGCATGTGTCTGTTTGAGAGAAGAGAATGCCTAAGTAAAACAGCACTCTCCCCTGCTTGCATTTCAAGAGTGATTTCTGTGGATAATTCCACTGTCAGCCAAACCCCAGGTGCTTCTGGTTACAACACTTACTGAGGCAACCATCTAACTTTATTAGATAAACTGTAACTGCAACTATTTTGCTGCGTTTGGTTGAGGAGATGCAGGCCAGAAGCTTGCTGAGGAGGGCATAGTCGAAGAGACTGCCTTTAGGGCCAGTGCAGGTCCGTGTGTACCCTAGTGGTGGATCCAGCTGCGTGAGGGGAGCGCAGGAGTGAGGACGGGGCAAGTGGCCATGGGAAGTTTCCCCAAGAACAGGCTGGTCTTCCATCTTCTGGATATAGGCAAAGAGGGGGATGTGGGAAATAGAAGCAGAGTTCAGTCTCTAACCCTGATCCCTTTCCTTGTCACTTCACAGCTTGGCACAAAAGAAGGGTATTTGATAAAACAAGGCAAAATAGTCAAGGTAAGGAAAACTCTTACTCCTTGCTTCCACTCTGCAATCACCCACAGAAGCTAGAGACAATGTGGAGCTGAAATAGCTCCATCTGCATTCCTCTGCAGAGAGGAACAATTTGTGTTTTGAGCAACAAAGCAGGACTGTAAACCAGAGCAAGTTTTGTCTTTCCTAAGAAGCATTACACTAAATTCTCCCAAGACAATTACCATCCGTTCTTGATCTTTCAGAATTGGAAGACAAGGTGGTTTACACTGCATAGGAATGAACTCAAGTATTTCAAAGACCAGACAGTAAGTAGCAAACACCAGTTCTACTCTTCAGACCTCTACAGAGGTAGCTGCAGCCTCCTTGTATCTCTGGCTTCCCGCATCTGTATCACAGCTTCCCAAACTAAAGCTTTCCATACTGTCAGAGGGGTCAGACCTTTCAAATAAAGTCAGAGTTTTACTGATGACTTCAACAAGAGAAAGTTAGTAAGTTTCACAGCTGGAAAACATTTACTGCGCTCTGTCAGTCTTACCTACTAGATAGGCTTGTTTACAGTGCATTTTTTGATTACTTTGTTCAGTGGCTTTTAAGCTACCAGCTCAACACATCAGTAGCTTTGACACACAACCTAATGGACAGTGGTGCTATTAAAATATTTCTGTAAATACTAGTAGTATATTTCGCATTCCTTGATTTCATCCTTTTATATCAAGTGGCTGCACAGTATATGTAGAAAACCATTCACTCAAAAATGTCTTCCTTCCTAGCACTCTGAGATATACTAACCTGCTTCACCTAGGAAAAACAGTGCGTCCTTACAGCTGCAGTGCCATTTCTACCTTAAACTGAGTAAAAATAAGAAATACCTCCAGAGTTTCTCTACCCATACAATACTTCCAGTTCAGGTTCCTTCATAAACACAGCCAAACTGTTTATCTCTGCACCTCTGCCACGCTCTGTTTCAAGCATCTAACAGATTTTAACACAACAGCAGACACAACTACCCTCTCTCACCAAACATTACCATTTATAAACAGTTGCGTATTCACAGGGCCTTCCATTAGTTTTCATTTCGGTTCAAGCCAAATTGAATTAAATTTCCAGGATAACGTCTCAAAGGGCAGCAGTCCAAACGTTTGAGTAGCATTTGTGACTTAACAGGTGAGAAGGTGTCTTTGTCAGGAACACGGCCTCCTCCCGGGCAGCAGCTCCAGTGTCTCCTGGCACTCCTGTTGTTGCTGTGGGGTTGCGGGTGCCTACAGGTGAGCAACTCTGTGCTGGCCCTGAGACAGCATGTGCTAGCATACCTCAGCACAAGTGGCTTTCTTCTAGTGTGGCATATAACTAACAGCCACAGAGCCAGAGGAAAACATAAGGAAAGGTGAAAAAGCAACAGACACCTCCACACACCTGATGAGGGACCACAGGAACAGCTAAAGGTGTTTGGGCAGAGAGCAAGCTGTTCTTCTACTTCAACTCCTTCTTCCGAGGTGCTCAACAGCATCAGGCTGAAACAAATCAAAGAAGAACTCTCACCCCTACGGAGAATGAAACTTAACGGGAGATGGGTTGCAGTTATACACAGACAGTCTACATCCCTGCCCCTGAGTACTCCTGGGCCTGGCCCAAGAACCTTAGATGTACATGCACTGCTCATACAGCCAGACTCGTCACTACTGCTTTGGCTTTGCTTCTGCATTTCTCCCTGCCCTACTTCAACCTTTTAAAGCACTTGGGAATTAATTAAATCTCCAACAGCTGGCTAGGCCTGATAAAACCTATAATCATTCCCTTGTCTCTGCAAACCTTAGCTGGAAGTGCTATCAGATTTGCTATGGCAGCTACATTATAATACATCAACCAAACCCTCAGCAGTCTACATCAAGCTCAAACCTTCCTGCAGTAGAGATCTCCTCTGTTGTTTGTTTAGATCTGAACTGACTGTCCTGTCTTTTTTTATATTTGGCTCCATTCATATCATGGTAGCACTGAAATGTTACATTTCCTAGTTTGAGTTTATGGTGTTACAGCTATTGCACCTATGCCTGGGAAAACCTAATGTGCCTGTAAAAGTCTAGATGCACTGGAGATGAGCTGAGCTGAGCTAGCCTTACCTTCTGTTTTCATGTGTTCCCATTTTAAAACCATTTTATTTTCAAGGCCACAGAACCGATTCGGGCACTTGACTTAACTGAATGCTCAGCTGTGCAATTTGACTATTCCCAGGAAAGAGTCAATTGTTTCTGGTAAGTTGCTGTACTTTCTCTGCCTTGCTGGGAAGGTCAAAATAGGTGGGGAAGTTTGAAATGTAACCGCTGGGTGCTTCTGAAAGCTTCCTTGCCAGTTGTGACCCTGCTCTTCCTCTAACTCACGAGTCTGTTTCTGTCAGCCAACTTCTGTCAGTCCTGCATGGCTTTGCCAAATTACCGCTGGCAGAGGGTTTTTTTTCTTGACGAGGACGAAGGTTGTAGGCCTATGTGTAATGGGCATTTTCCCAATTCTGTAAGCATGTATAATCATCCCCTAGACCCATGGAACTTAGGTACGCTCCAGTTCCCGGTTTGGACATTGCTACGGGTCGCACGGTAACCACTTCTGTGCCCAAATGCGGGTCTTTTGTCCTTACGGGCCTGGGACAGCATCTCCCTGAGCTGTCAATGACTGTAAACCGTCCTTGGCTAACCTCCCTCCTGGTGACTGAACGGGAGCACGGCCTCCCTGCCCTGCTCTGTCTAAACAACTGTCGGTGCAGGCCAGCTGGGTTGTTTTAGGAAGAACTACCAGTTGTTCTAGCAATTTAAGAAATGGTTTTGTTTGCTTACAGTTTAGTGTTCCCACTAAGGACATACTACCTGTGCGCGAAAACTGGAATAGAAGCGGATGAGTGGATTAAAATATTGCGATGGAAACTGGTAAGATGATGTGCAGTGTTACGTGGCAGTATGCCTCAGGCAGCAGTACCCTTGGTGCTGCCATCAGAAACCCCCCAGTACTGTAGCACCCAAGTGCTACAATTCTCAGCGTCTTCCAGGCCAACCAGACTGGCATATGTAGTTTTCGCATAATGCATATGCCTGCAAACCCACTTCAGCGTTTTCAGGATGAACTTTGAACACGCATACTCATTAGGAAGAAGTTACTTCCATCTTTAAGGATGTTGTTGTGTAGATGGTAAACAATATGGAGCATCAGCACAGACCACATGTGTTGGGTCACGAATGAAGCGATGAGAAGACAACATAAAGGCTTGGAAGCGTTACTTCCTTAAAAAAAAACAGTATTTGGGTTGGTCATACTCACCCACATCCACATGCATGCTGACAAACAGTAATGGCTTGCCTTTCTGTTCTAGTCACAAATACGGAAGCAACTGGAGCAGCGTAATGCCACCCTCAGTTCCTAGCTGCACCTCCAATACTTCTGCTCCATTGGCAGGAATTGCCTCTTTGCCAAGGGGAAGGCATCGCTTACAAGAGGACGGTTTCACAAGTCTCCATTACTCGCAGCGGGCACGCGTGTGCGTGTACACCCGCGCACGGACGCTTGCATCCGGCTCTGCACGCAAAGCATTCGTACAGCTGAGTGCTCTCGGGCTGTTGAGTCACGTGTGGAGACGGTTGCAAAATCAGAGTGTTGGTTTGATTGATACGCATGGTGTACGCCTGTAACGCACTTAGTTCAAACACCTGTTAACTAATCACAGAAGTAGTCACTGTGTAAAACTTTTGTGGTTATTCAGAGCACTCTGGGTAATTTATTGCAAGCTCCATCACAACTAACCATTAGCAGCATATTCGGTAACCTTGAGCCCATTATTTAAAACCAGACCTTCCTGGAAACATTAAAATATTTCTTCTGCATTACCTGTTTAGGCTCTAAACCAAAAGAAAAATGACAGAGGTAATTAATTTTTTGTAAATAGCATCTATATTACAACCCAGAGAATGTTTCAAGGCCCTTTTCAAGGTGATGGGTAACTAACGCTTAGTTCTGGCCAAATACATTTTTGTATGGTTTAGATTTGTACCGCAGCGATGGCTACAGGTGAACATTTGTTTCAGACAACATCTGTACGCAACGGTGAACAGCATCATGTGAGCACCCGTGCTTACAAACTGGGAGGAGGGGAAAAACATACTGGAAAAAGAAAGAAAAATCTAGATTTGGACATAGGAATAGTGTTTTATTTCAACTTAGAAATTCAAAATATTTGTAAATATTTTTATACAGACTGTTTTCTGAATAAAATGTCATTATAAAACTACCAAAGGTCTTCTGTATTCCTGTACTGTATTGTTAAAGCTTTGTTCTCCTTTTTCCCTTAGAGAAGTGGTTTAACAAACTGGCATCTCCCATTTAGTTAAAAAGCTTTGATGAGTTTGTGTGAGATAGAGGCGGCGTAAAGGGAAGAGAAACTGTATTCTCCAACAGCATCGCTGTTCTGTGAGAACGGCTTGGAAACGAAGCTTGAAGTGTGACCAGAAAAGCAGCCTTCCCTTTTTTCACATCAGCAGGCAGCGTTACCTGTTGTTAGAAGGTCTGTTACCTATAACGTTAGAAGCAAGTTCAGCACACGGTGTCACGAACTGAAGCCGGTAGGAGACATGGCGCTTGGCTGGCCTAGGAAGCCGAGTCAGACAACTCGAACAGAAGGGAACAGCAAGAGCAGGCCTTCGGCGGAACACGAGCGTTTTTGCTAGAAACACACCCAGAGACGCCTTGGGGCTCAGTTTCCAGCTGCTTCTGCAACGACCAGCAACAGAAAGCTCAAGCCAAGAGCTCAGTTGAAATGGAAAAGGGTTGACTGACAACTTTTAATCTCTGAGAGAGCTTTTGAGCCAAGAATTCCCAGTCCTCATTTCCAGCACCACCGTTCCCTCCCATCCTGCCTGGTACTGAAGGTGGGTGAGGTATAAGTGAGGGGGTGGGGGCACCCCCCTTCCCAGCCTGAGGCAGAGACCTGCCAAGAGCTCTCCCTTAGACCAGCGGTGCTTGGCTTTAGCGCTGGAAGTCTACACTGCACTCATCACAAGGGGAGTACAGGCAGGAACGATGGGGCGCAAAGAACACGGGATCGATTCCCAGCAACAGAAAGCCGGTCGGCACTAACTTCTGCATCTCTGCACTGGCACGGGACTCGGTATCCTTATCACCCCATTGAGAGACACACTGGTTAGTTTTCAGCCTGTAAACTCCTGGATTTTGTACATTTACAAACAATTAAGAGACCTGTTCTCGCCACAGAAAAGCTGATGTTCTGCAGAGTATTATGGTGCAACAGAAGAGTGGACCAGGCTCTGTCATTTAAAAATACTGTATTTATTTATATTTATTTACTTAGGAAAACCTAAGGGTATATGAGCTGAGAGTGTCACCAGTGATGAACCCACACAGAAACGATGAGACAGGAGATCTTCACAACCATACTACACAAAAACCCCATGAAGAAGTGAGACATTGTTCGGGTGCTTTTATCTGGGCAACAGGAAAACCCCTAAAGCAACAGCTTTCATAGAAACAGCTTTCTTCTTAAGTGGAAGCAGGACGCAGCTAGCATCCAGAGTACTAGCGTTCCCTTGCCAAAGTTATCACCCACGTAAGAAAGCTGGGATATTTATTGATTGTACTGACACATCACCGCTAGTAAACTTGCTCTCGCAACGCTCTTTCAACCACATCTTCGCTAACACCGTACAGCCGATCTGCTTTCCAACACGCCGTGGTAGCTGGCTGGAGGACAAACCTCACCGCGCGCCCGGTTCCCCGTAAAGCAAGAGATCTGTGGGTTGCTCATTTGAGCCAACAGCATCATGCCGATCTGGCTCAGCTGGCTGAGCTCAACTCCATGGGAGCCATTTTGGTGGTCTCTCCAGTACTGCACAATACAAGAAGCATGGCCTAAAGTAACATCCATCTACAACACACTAGTAGATCATTTCAGATTCAGTACTATGTACAATTTACTCTTACTTAGTATACTAAGGAGCTGTGGTATTTCTTCTGAGACGTGTTATTTGACTGAGGATTATTGAATCTTTCTGTCCACTGGGCTGCAGAGGGATGCTGCACTCCGGCTACGCCATCAGGTTAAGACACTTCAACAACCTGCCTCAGTTCTTCGAACAGGGGTGTGAGCTCCTTCTCTAAACTTACAATCAGCCCTGGAAAGAGAGAAGAGACACAACATTCCATCAAACGACGTAACTGAGAAGTCTCCTCCAGTCCCCACAGCTCCCTCCCCTCCCAAGTCACAGGCAGTGTTTTCCAAACCACAAAACGTTTCACCCCAGCTGCTCACTCTCCGGGGGAATAGCGGGCGGCAGCCCCCCGCAGGGTGCCTGCAGCCCCCCCGCACCAACAGGGGCACACCCCGTGCAGCGCAGCACTCCCCCGTGCCGCTGCTCGCCTCCGCTATCGCCTCGCTGCTTCCCACAGCTACCGAGCCCAAGCAGCTGCGCAAGGGTTAAATCCCTTTTGCTTGTGCTCTCATTAGCCAATGCCCTCAGGAGCAAGGCCAGGCGCCCCACTGAAGGACTCCCCACCCCGCAGAACTGAGAAGACGAAGCCGCAGTGGAACCCACGGAAAAAGAGACTGAACGACTGTTTGGTACGATAAGAATCATTGCCGGTGCCGTGAACGCTCTCATGTAGCGAGGGTCAGGTTAACCACAGGAGAACTAGGCTTCTAATAGAATAACAACTTCAGCAAGCCACCTAAGATCTGAGTTTTGTACCCATTTTTCACCTTTCCCTTCTGCCCTTCACAGTACACTGACAAAATTCATAGCAGGAGCAAAGTTAATATACCTTGAAGTAAATTTGGGTAATTTATTTTCAATTATTCAAACACCTGGGCCTTAAAATACTGCAACATTTAAAAATACACATAAAGACATACCGGTATTGGCATTGCTGCTAGCAATGAAACTTACTACCAAAGGTAAGCGATTGAACTGCACCACCTGCAAGGAGAGAGAACAGTGTTCAGCCAGCAGCTAACACGCGTTGGATGTCAGACCTCTGCCACATAAAATTCTTTCCGAAACAAGCAGCCTCCTCAGTTTAAAAGACAAGCAGGAGCAAGAGCCAGACAGCTGACTTTTCGGTGTCTCTATTTCACAAGATTTCCAGTTAAAAACACGAGCAGAACTCACACCATAGTACAGGAAGCTGCACGTGGAAAGCCTGGCATGGCTCTCCCTCCTGTGTTCCGCAGCGCTACCCACCTGAAATCTAACTCAGCTGCAAACATTGCAGAGTACGCTATGGAGACCGCACTCTCCACAGGTAACAAGAGGGCAGGCAGGTTTATTGTTTTAAAATACTACTCGGCGTATAGCAGCATCTCCTCTTCCATTAATAGGGAACTGGAATCTTGAGCACAACGATAAGCTACTAGCATCAAGAGAATCAAAGCCATGTACTCAATATATGTAAACTAACTCATCCACCCATTTATTTTCCAAACAAAGCTAGATACTGCTGGCCAGTTTACCGCAGTCACGCTAAAAAAACCTCTCAAGAACACGAGAACTTGAGGAGGAGCAGAAACTTAGCAGATGATGGACTTCAGGACATAAATAACCAGTTTGTAAAAAAAATGCAAGTGGTATTTCAAAGCTTTCTTACCTCAAATTCGTACCAGCAGCAGATCAGGTAGGAAGTAGGCTGCAGGTGCTTATTTTACTTTAGGTGTCACTAATTATAAACAAATATTGTTTGTGAAAGAGAACATAAACCCTTTGTAACAGACTCTGAAGGCCATATGAGCAGCACCTGCTGCAGATTGCCGATTACTCCCTGTTCAGAAAAAATTCACCATTTTCAACCAGGAAATCTCAGTTTTGAAAAGTCTAAGAGAAGCTTAACAAATAGTGCCCAAGTTCAGCTTAGCCATTTAAGCAGCGTGAGAAACAAAACACAAATACTTCAACAGCAGCCAAGTGGAAATCTGCTTAGCAGAGTGTTTTAAGCCACCTCTCCCTCACTTAGGAACAGCTCAGCTCACTGAGAACAGGCCACGCTGAGGTTACTCACCTGGTAGGTATTGTAATAGCAGATGATACTTTTGTTTTTAGAAAGTCCTAGTTTACTGCCCTGATCTGTGGCAAGGGCAAATGTGGACAGAAAGCCGGGTCGCAGTGCATGTTCTGGAGCATTATCATTGGCAACTGGAACAAACCAAGAAAATTCTTATTTTTACACGGTATTTCTGACTGCGTCACAACTCCTTATCCAGTTCAGCGCTCTGCCAAGAGCAGACCTGGTGTTGGGGAACGCAGAACGCATCTTACACGCTTCCGCAACGAGTACAAGACAATCTTCATGAGCAGTACGTCATTTAACATTCTGTACGTGATCAACGCTCGTTATACCAGCGCCCTCCCTAGCATGCCTAAGAAACAGTCTTTTCCTGTACGACGCACAGCCTGTGCTGATGTCACTTCGGTTCTGTGTCCCCCGCTGTTCGCAGCGATTCCAGCCTTTGAACCGGTTACTGGCACAGAGCCACTCGCACGAAAACAGGTGAATATTAGCAGGACTGGAATCGGTACTCTTAAACTAGTTTACCCAAAACATAAAAACCAGCTTAAGCAAAGACTGCAGAGATACGATAAAAATTACCATACCAAAAAGCTAACGAAATTAAATAACCTGTGTAAAATTCGGATGCAATGGCTTCTGAGCACAAACCAGCCAAGTCAACAAAATGCCGATAAGCTCGCTCTAGTACTTTGCATCAGCCTGCGAGTGACTTGAAGGTACGAGCACCTTACGCCGCTCCAACCCCGTTCACCGAGGACAATTCCTGCGGCCTGCAATTACTGAGGGCATCGCGTACAGACGAGCCAAAGGATCAACTGAAAGAGGTACATAACCAACGACTGAACTTGCAGTAAAAGTCTGATCTAATTCTCGGGTTTTGGATATTCAGGTATCGGGCACAACCAGAGAAGATTCTGCTGTACTTTTCCCCCCCCTGCTGTTCAATCAGGATTTCGGTTGCAGGGCACAGCGAGAAGCTGAAGTTACCTTTGATAACAGGCACACCGTCTCTATCCGAGACTACAATAGCATGAAGACCTTCAACGCTGGAAAAAAAATGAGGAAGAGGAACCATTTTAAAAGCAGAACAATTGGTAGCAAAGATCGTTTTTCCTGAACAAATGTGCAAGGAAGGGGAAAACATGGAGAAAAAAAAAAAAAAGGACGCCTTCGCTAATTTAATATTTCACTGAAAGGGACTTGTCTCTGTAGAAAGAGTAATACAAAGTGAAACTACTGAAAATGGCATGGAACTTTTAGCTTCAGAAAGAGGGCCGATACTACGGATCCAATTTCGTTAGTCAAGCGAGAGCCTTTGCGCGTCGTCCCGACTTCACGAGCCCCGGTTTCGCTGTATTTGCACAGTTATCTCGGGCTGTACCTGCTTCGTGCCGCTAGTAACCGGCAATTGCCGAAAAGGGAATTATCCAGGTGTCAGGCAACCGAGGAGCGTGGGGTTTTTTTGGTCGTTTTGGGGGTTTGTTGGGGCTTTTTTTTCCCCTCCACGCCTCACGAGGACACGAAGCGCAGGCCTCGCTTCTTTCCAGGCGAGCGCAGGGTAAAGCCGCCTTCGCCCCGAGGTCCTGCCAGCTCCTCCGCACAAGCGGAGGGGCGCCCCGGGCCAGCCCCTCCCG
>VZTL01064831.1:29235-41516 GCA_013400535.1 Scopus umbretta
GCCCGCGCCCCTCAGGGCTCCCCCCCTCCGGCGGGTCGCGTCTTGGCTGAGCCGGCTTCGGGCGCCGCTGGCAACGGCAGCGCCATCGCGGGGCGGGGGCGGGACGACGACCCCCCCCCCATCAAACCTAGAATTTGAGGTGAAGGAACAGCAGCGGCCAAAGGAAGCGTCCCCTTCTGCCGAGGCCCCTTCCACCTAGGTTTACTCCTCCTGCTCTGGGATCCGGTCCGTGGCGCCGCGGGCCTGCAGGCCGGGAATGCAAGAGCCGGGGTGAAGGCGGAACACGGGTTCCTCCCGCGGGTGCCCGCAGGGTCGCAGCGGTGGCTGTGTTACCTGCTGTTAAAGTCGCCTTGGATCAGAGCCTGGGACCACAGTGGTAGATGTAAAAAAAACCCAAAGAACCCCAAAGAATTCAGCCTGTAACAGCGCTTTTCCTCCGAAAGAGAACTGCTACGCGCTAAGCACTGTTCATAGCTGAAGATTTTGCTTGGATGCCAATAGTGGAGCTTAAATTAAAAAAAAAACAAAACAAAAAAACCCAAACAAAGCTCACCTGAAAATTGCGAGTATTTTTGAATGTAGAGGTCTGGTGAAGCTTAAAAAAAGCCCGGAGCGACCCGAGTTAAGCAACTTTTTTGCAATCAACAGAGGAAAAGCTCATCCAAAAGGGAAAATTTATTTGAATATTGAGAATCCATACCCCTTTCTCAAGCCAAGCCATGCAGATACAGCAATTTGATAAGGACTTGTCGCGTCACGCCAGAGATACCCCTAAAGAGACCAGCATAAAATTCGTACGTGTGCGCTTCTGGTAGCATTTTGAAAATGCCACCTGCGACAACCTTGGTCCGCTCCTTGCAATATTCCCTACCGTACACTGAAAATGTTTAAAAATGCAACTGGCTTTTTAAAATTTGTAGGCATGATGCTCGACGATGGATTTTGCTTGTTGCCCTGTCACGTCGACTATGACTGAAAGCTACGCAAAATTATCTAGGAGGTGGCTCCTGTACCGCTAATATTAACGGGAATTTTGTCTCCAGTTCCAATGACAGCCTTTCTGTACACAGAGCAAAGCAGTCCCGATGGGAAAAGCATATTCCGCATGAAGGATAACATCGTAACCAAACACTGTATTTTAATATCACTTCTAAAAATCCAGAGAAATCTGACGCTCGGACCTAGTTCCTGCCAGACTGAGAGGTCTCACAGCCCGGAGAAGTATGGGGAGGAGGGTTTAGAATAGCGTATTTCTTTCCTGCATTTGTTACATTTGTACCGTTTGCTCCCAAAAGTGTCTTGATCATATGCCAAATACCGCACAAAATTGTACACTTGTTACATGGTACTTCTCCTCCAGGCTCTACGCAGTGGTTTACAAAGGAGCACGGGGAAAGCAACGCACAGAGATCAGCGGCGCTTGCAAGGTTATCGTAAACTGTCAGCAGAGGGGGGATACAGCACCAGGGCTTCTGACCGCCGGTCGCCGTGAATCGTTACGACCAAGCTTCCTCTGGTACAACTGACTGCGCTCGATTAACCAGATTTAGACAGCTGGGAAGCTAGTACTTTTAAAAGCTATAGCTTCAGGAATTTGTATATTACCCGATTTAAAAAAAAAAAAGTTTGCTTTTAGTGTTACATTTCCCTTTTCCTCTCTTTGACTGATCTACAAGAAGAAAGAATAACAGCTGCTCAGGGAACGAATGAAATTTATGGAAAGAACAACCTGAAGAAACATACTCTTGCCCTCCCATTTTAATCCTTTTATGGCATTCATTACAAAATCATATTAAAAGTGCATGTAATTTAAAGTTGTCTCTGCTGCCTATTTAAATGCATCCGTTACATTTTACTGACTATAACGCTCTACCTTTTCTTGGAAACTTGTAAAAGAATCAAGACTGTTTAAAAGAAGGAAAAAGTCCAAATTTAATCTTGTTTTACCTGAACAGTTAGAGAACTTGTAGGGAAATGTTCATCAGATGTGAACACTGAATTCGCTTGTGACTTGGGATGCTCCATAAATAGAACACCTGCTGATGTTGCATTTCAGCAGACGCAAATCATCTCCCTTTTTCATTATGCTACGTCAAAGCGTCGTGCCAAGATTTTTCACTTTTTGCAGGACTTTCCTGCTTGCTCTTTGAGAGGAGAAATCAAGAACCCACGCTTGTGCTGTCTTCAATTCTAGATTAAATACAGGCCATGACTAAATAAAACCAGTAAGGAGTTAACTCTAGGTAGCTAGGAAAGTTGAGGGTTTTTTAGTCGGGCTGTTCAAAACCGGTTTTGGTTTTCCCTTTTCTTTCCAGTATCTTATTTTAATGAGAACTTTACCTTCTGAAGAAAGGTCATCTGAAAAGATTCAAGTACTCCACCTTCTTCACTTAGCATCTTGCTCATAAGAAAATTTCGTTCCAAACTTTCCAGCAGATTCCTTTAACAAAACCAGGGAAGATAATGACATTCTGAAGAAAAAAACCTTCAGACTTGAGAGAAAAAAAGTAACAATCATGAGGAGAGAAACGCCCACTTGGAATATTAAAAGGACATTTGCGGGCCATGTTTAGAGCAGATTAACCTTTATGCTACAGGAAATCACAGCATCCTTCTACATACTATCGCGTATTTCAAAGTGAGCAACTATTTAACCTGTTCAATGCTAAGTAGCATTTTTCCACCGGTATAAACAGATCTATTGTTTCCTCCTTTGAAAATGCAACTGCCATAGATAATCCAGTGAAACATGGCATCTCGGGTCTCACACTTTTAAGCTGCTGGGACGTCTGCGTTGCCACAGGACACAGCCCCTGCATTACTCCAGTCTGCTGAGATACCGACAGCAACCTAACCAGCCTAACGCAGCTCAACGTCCGTCCGTTTGCCTGCTTCTCAGCTGCAGCAGAAGTAACTGCAGGGCCGACATAACCCACCGGGTTATTATAAGCAGCTTTGCTCAGACCGTGTCTTCACGCCGACTTCACCGTTCTGATATTTGACAAATTGGTGTTATATATATCCTTTTCCCTCTTAACTAAAAGATCACCTGCAAGCTCGGATTCATCTGTGAATGGGAAGGCCCGAGGACCTGTTAACGCCTTTGGAACAATTTTCTTCTATTAAGAAGACACCGGAGTAGCAACATGTACTTTGATAGTTTGTTTTCATTAGTATAATTACAATACATTCTGGACAGTTACAAAATCCGGGGAATCACGTTTTTCTCCATAGATTTCTATTGCAAACTTCAAACATTTGGGTGCCTTTCCATTACTTCTGCACACTTTTCCCATAATCTTAGTAAGGACACACAGTACAGCAACCCTTTTTTGTTTTCTTTTGTTTCAGCGGCTTTTCGTTTTCTGCTTTGTGCCTTTGATGCCCACCCTGAGTGCTGGCTTAGCTGCTTAGTTAAAAGCCTGCAGCTAGTCTCTCTCACGTTACGCCAACTCAACAGAGGAAGTTCCCAGCGGGACGGTTTAGAACAGGTATATATGCAACATGATTTCTGGGTCGCTTAGAGCAATCGCATTTAGCGTATTTATAAAGTCAAATCCTGCTCTAGATCAGAAGGAATGCCAATGAAGTCAGTCAAGTATTTAAACTTTCAATTTATGAGGAGAACTTGGCTCCGCATAAACTGATAGCATTATTCCAAGAAAGCAGTTTTCTCAAACAAAAAAGACTGCCCTTATTACGAGCCACTTGGCATTCTCGAACAGAAGCGTTCTCCTGCATAGCACTGCTATAATGTCAAAACATCAGCTACTGAACCTAAAAACATTTTCAACCCTCTTTCGATAAACTTTTAAGTACATTGTACTTAGCTGCGTCAAAACACCTCTGTGCATCAGCAGGTGTGGCTACATACAGTTTCCTCGAACAGGCCACCGAGTTACATGACCTTGTTACGTAGGAGCGGAACAGTGTTTGCTCATCTCTGGGAAGTCAGTCCAGCAACATCCTGGTCCAGAGAAATGCATACCCGTACCTCTTCTGCCCCGGGGACAAGCGATATGACTCTGACCATAGGAGCATACTGCAAACTAGCAAAGCGTTTAAATAGTTGGCAAAAGTGTTGAAAGGCACATAGCTTGTTCTTAGCAATATTTCCCTGTTCCGCTTGTGGTGCCCATTGAGGAATCAGTGTTGGGACCTAGCTTGAAATAAAAAAATAGTAAGAAAATGGAAGCCTCCCAGGAAAAACAGTTAGGTTGCCTTTTTTTTTTTTTTTTTTTAAGCTTTAAGATTTCACTATTGCATGTTTTCCTCTACCTTTCCAGTGAAAATTAAGGAAGCTATGGATGCATATTAACCATACCTATGGACTTACTACTACTGGAATACCAAATGGTAGAGCTGCTGTAAACTGCTGCGAGTACTAAAAGCAATGCTTATAATGGTCTGTACAGCGTTTGCAAATATTTACTTTGAAAAGAGATTAGCGTAGTTCTTCATTTTCTCGGCATTGCTTAGAAATGCTAAAAAACTACAACAGCTAACTGCTACTCTACACCAGATCAATATACCCCAACAGATATTTAGGAATATATGCCATTATATTTAAAAATAACCAAGTTCCTCTAAGCTGGTAAACCTAGAAGATTTTACATAGAGTTAGAGATAAAATATTAAAAATTCTGGTTTCAACTCCACACACTTGACATCTGAATAGGAGTGATGTAATCATACTATTTATTCCATCAGTGAGACAAAATGTTGTATGGAACTAAATTTCTGAGATTTTAAATAGAAAGTCATTTAACTCATGTATACACAAAGTGTTCTTTCCACAGATATTTACATGGCAAATATGTTAGAGGAGAACCACTATGACTAAGTCTCTACAAGTATAGCATCCTTTCTGAGCTATTCTCTCTGCTGAAAGAATTCACAGAAGCTTTGAAGTAAAATCTAGACAATGAAAGTTACCTATATTTCACAGTAGGTAAAGAAGCCATTAAATGATATTTCAGCATAAGGTTTCTGGAAACAGCTACACAGTAGAGTTTTACATCCACCCCTCTTTTCCAGCATTCGTGGTGAAACTAAATCTCTTCTTAATTTACAAGAGAGATAACAGCATACGTAAAGATGGATGTGTATAATTGTAGTTCATCCTCCTCGATAAAGGCTGGTCAGCCGTTCTAGTTCTTTGCAGTTGTCCATGGGCATGGAGTCTGCTTTCTTTCGGAGACGGTCATCTCGATATACTTTTGCTGCATAAAGTAAGTCTGTTTCTTTAATGAAAAAAAAAAAGAGAGAAGATTTTTCAGGTTAAAAACTGAATACTTTGCATAAGATACACTCCTCCTTGGAGCTGTCCAAAACACCTCAGGTTTAATCCTCGCCCTTTTTTCCTTCTGTCTCTTCTAACTACCCTCAGACACCACGTAAACAGCACTGCTACAGCTTCCTTTTGCTGGATCTTCAGACACGTTTCATCCTTTTGAGCAGGGAAAATGGTAACAGCCTTCCAGCACCCTCATATTTCATACTGAGGTATCTGATTAAAAAAAAAACAAACAACCAACCAACCAAAAACCTCCCTACTAGTTCTGTCAGACCTCATTAAACAATACCAATATAGGCTGCACTCAGTGATCTTGCATATTATTGACAGCTCTAGCATCTTGTCTGCGACCAAAAATCCATTCTGAATGCTAAGCTCATTACTTCAACTGATGCTGCTTCAGACTGCCAGCGTTCAGAGGAATTAATAAACCAGCTCTCTGTGTTATACTGGTGTTCAATAGCTTGCCATTGCTGAGCATTGTAATTCTATAAAATCTTTTTCACCCCTTCAACTCAAAATGGATTAACAAGGCGTTCTTAAATGTCAATCAACACTGGAAAGATTTTAACTGTCAAGGAGATCCAACACACAACAGGTATTTTTAATCCCTAAACCCACAAAATCAGCTGTTTCTATAAATAGAGAAAATCTATTAGGGGCTGCTTTTTCAAAATCAATTTGGGTATTTTCACAACCTGATAAATCGCAAATAGCAAACAGCATGACAGTCACCACCTTCAGGTTATTTTTCTTCCTTATACTACAGTCGATGTTTCTCTGGTCACCACATTTTTCCCAGTAAACACGTACATATGAAATCGTGGGCCTCTGCACTGTCCAGGGCCCTGTTCATGCTTAAAAAAGTAAGCATGTCAAGAGTAAGTGCAGAAAAATGGGAAAGGTATTCTTTCTCCTCTTTCCCTCCCCAGGTGGAAATTGCATATCAACTAGACCTTTTTGAAGATATTTAGACAGTAAATATATTATGGGAGAGACAAATATAACATACCAGTAAACCTAAGTGTAAAGACTGGGTCAATAAAAGCAAACTGTCCTTTCCAGATCTGCACTCTGCTGAAAAAATGTACAAATAATACATCCTCTTTTTATTGTGCTGGATTATATCGTGCCTTTAATTTTTTGTTAACAACCACCACCATGTTTGTAATCTATTTTGTTATAAGTTTACCAATCATTCATCTAGCAACCTCTTGTAGATGAAAAAATAGGTATTCATTTCATGAAGAGTGAACATATTCAAACATTTCAAGAGGATCAAAGGACAACCTAGCTGAAAAATAAAAGCGGTTTTAGTATTT
This sequence comes from Scopus umbretta, assembly GCA_013400535.1. Taxonomy (NCBI): domain Eukaryota; kingdom Metazoa; phylum Chordata; class Aves; order Pelecaniformes; family Scopidae; genus Scopus; species Scopus umbretta. Next base: position 35,854 of record VZTL01064831.1, read on the forward strand.
GCTTATGAATTATACCCAAAAATTCTCTGATGCTTTCCTCTATTTGAAAAATCTGGCAAAAATTATTCTGGTCAAATCTAGTACTCTGGGCAATAATCTGAAAGTTTTTCCCCAAAGTGCTGGTGTTTCTCTTGCATACATGCGGCCCACCAGCACAGTTTTCTGCCCACAGTCCTTTCCTGTGGGCAATTTGTAAAACTGTAGAGATTCACTTATACACAAGCAGTGTGTACTCACGAGTAAGGAGCGTGAAGCCTCCAGGAAGCATTGGGCCTGCTATGTGTGTGGGCAGTTGTCCTGGTTTCAGCTTAATTCAGAGTTAATTTTCTTCCTAGTAGCTGCTATAGTGCTGTGCTTTGGACTTAGTATGAGAACAATGCTGGTAACACACTGATGATGCAGTTTGTATTTGTATATGCACAGGCCAGCTGTAACGACTGCGTGCAGCCCTATCCAGGCACTTGACCAGCTGCGATGCTGGGCTGTCTTTTACAACGGGGAGAAGCCAAGGGGCCACCTCAGCTGAAAGGCTTGGCATCACTGGACCGCGGAGAGCAAAGTTGTGCAGGGGCACACGACTTCACTCAAAGAAGAGCATTCTGTTTGCTTCGTGTCAGTTTACTGACACTTCAGGAGCAAATTTATTTATCCAGTAAGCTACTACCGAAGTTTACCAGCTGAGAAGTTGAAACCACCTGGTTTCAACACTGATGTCATTTTACCACCGCTTGTTCTCACAGAGCACGAAAGGCTCATGAAATGGTCACAGATAATAGAATGACAGGTTAAAATTGATGATGATTTGGAGATGGACGATGCTATTTGGTATTCTTATGCTTTAACACTGAATTCTAGGCTTCTGAAAGAAAATAGCTCCTTGTATAATATTAAATTAGATTGGAGAAATGGATGGTAAACTAAAAAAAACCCCACCTGTTTTTAAGGTCTGATATAGCCAAGGTACCGAGTCCAGGGAGAAAAATTACTCAGCATTGGCAAAAGATTAAGCACTCATTTACAGCTTATGACGATTTACAGGACATGCTGCGTGTCCTTGGTTGCTTGGAAAAGCAGTGTTTGCATGTACTGTGGTCCAAGGCAGGTTGTTTTTTTTCTTCTCCAGAAACACCTATGTAAGCTTTTGTTTTATTTATTTATTTATATAAAAACCCCTAGGGAAATGAGATATTGCCATGATAAAATAATGAGGAAGAGATTAGAATTCTTAAGCTTTCCCCCTTAACTTAGAGCAACTTCTTCCTCATTATCAGTTCACTGTAGTCGTTAATTTTCTGCAAAATGGTCACAGATAATAGAGCGGCAGGCTCAAATTGCGGATGATTTGCAGATGGTTCTTAGGTCGCTGCGTAAAACACAGACATTCAGTGACACTGGGGAGGACACTTTTAGAAATGGGAAACGGTAGGGAACCTCACACTTGCTTTCTTCTTCAGATACTTTAACAATACAAGCACTTCATTCTTGCCTGAGGCAATCTTTTTTTATAGTAATGAATCCTTTCATGAAATTACACATATTACCAAACTTACTTTGTTGCCTCTCCTTCCAACAGTTATTACGAGTGTTGGACACATAATCCTCTTCCACACTCTTTTCCACTTTCTGTAATGACACTCCTTTGTATTCATTTCTAAAGTCCTTGTTGACATAATAAACGACACCCAAGTTTTCTGTCTGCATTTTTATGGTCTGCCCTGTACTTCTGCAAAGAAGGGAGGGAGGGGGGAGAGAGACTAGGTATTTATTTCATTTTATTTTTTTTAACACCACAAATACACTTTTTAAAAATACTGCTATTAGAGAAGAACAGCACATCACTGAATTTGCTGTTTCAAAACAAGTAATGAAATGAATGGCTGTATAACCTGCCAGAGAATAAAATTACTACATTTACCTGAACATTAAACTTCTGCTGCTTAAACCTGTGGTCTTGAAAAGAAACCTGCACTTTAGTAAGACACTTTTGTCATACCTCTTTACTCAAATATAAGCTTTGGTAATAGAAAATTACATTCACACTCAACAGAAAGAAAAACAGGTCACTGTTCTGCAGCAACCCAGTACAGACATCTCCATTCTAAAGTGTTTTCTGCCAGCCCTGACAAATCCATTTTCCTGCTGGCATTCTGTGGATTAAAAATCAAAGATTTTGCGCAAACATTTTGGCAGAGAAGTGTTTATAAGTATCAGAACAGCTTAGTTGCAGAAGGAAAAAACATCGCACTCCAGAAATACAGAACTCTGGAAAATAAGAGAGGAGAAAAGAAACCTTTCTGTTGTGGGGCTGAGAGCTCTGCAAGGAACTACGGACCTTTAAAACAGTTGTGGTGAGTGGGCTAAGTCTACTAGCTAGTTGCACGCTTGATTAAAGTTATTTATTTCTCTCAAGGAAAAAAAGGCTTATATATCCTACAGTACAAAACAGGTAAGTTTCACTAGTAGAATCCTTTGCAAGAAAACGAAGATAAACTATTTTACCATCACCTAGACTGAAACAAAGAATAGGTAACTTCCCCAGCCCTCATCTAGTTCAAACCTTAAATAAGGATGAGAACGTTGCTTTCAAGTACTTCCTACAAGCACAGATGACCCCTAAAAGAATAACGAGCCTTAGCAAGTTTCAGGATTCCATTAAATATGCTGGAAATGCAAATGACTTTGCAACATGCTACTGCTGCATGGACCCACTGCCTTGTATTAGAAGACCTCCTAAACTCCGGGTATTCCTGACCTCTTTTCTCCATTACGTTCTCACCGCACGTTCTTAGTGCCTAACTTTCAAGTTTTGTTTTGCTTTGTCTATACCTTCCCTCCCTTTCCTCACTGTGGGCGATCAAGGACCAACTAATGGAAGACTCTCTAAAATGCTTCTGAGTGGGAGAGGGTGATTACAACACCCTCCCCTCTGTTTTAAGCTAATGTAATCAAGCATTACTTACGATCTTGGGTATAAGGCGTAAGGAGAGTTAGATATCATTAACTGGCTCAACAAGGAGACAAGGATCAACACAATAATAGGCATCAGCTGAATGAACATAGAGAAACCTCCCTAAGGAACAAAACAGATTCAGGGATTTCATCAAACAGCATCAAGTAAACAGGTAAATTTGACAAGATTTAATGCTAAGCGTGACTTTCTGCTTTAAGCATCAAAAGCTGCTAAGAAAACTAACTACAAACCTGCAAACACTGTGGTGCTACCTGAACTTTCCAATGCATACGCAACATTCGTAGAGTGCTCAAGCTGCAAGAGTTCATGGGTTAGCATGTAGCCACAAGCAATTACCAAATGAATAGCTGGATTCAGTTACATTGTACGCCATGATTTGGTCTCATCTATACAGTGATATGTAATTATACAGGACTATACATAATTCATATAGATGAATATTGAGCATTAAGCACAATTCTTACCTCGGCCCAAATAAACATTGAGCATTAAGTACAATTCTTACCTCAGCCCAAATACATTTTTTAAATGTAGACAAGGATTAGTGACCAGAATTAGTGGCATAATTAGGCTAATACTATCAGTCACTAGTAAGATAGCGACATAGAACAATAGATTTCCCAAACCAGGCTATTATCTTCTCAAATTTGCATGCCTACTTACCAATCAGCAAGACTACCACCTGCCAAAGTTTTAAAACGTGTAACTGGCAAATACAAATCCTCCTCTACAGTACAAAGTTCCTGTACAGTCACATCACCAAAAACAACTACCAGCAAACTTCACAATCCACAATTCACAATTTAAAGGCAGTGGTGCTTAAACATACATCACCCCTCTCTTCCTCCCTTTCATGTCCGCTCTGACGGTGCTGATTAGGATGACTGTAGCCAGCACGACCATTAGAAAACGAATGTACACTACCTAAGGGAAGAAATAGCCACATTTAAATCATGTAAAAAAAACCAAACAAACAACAAACTATTTAGAGGTCAATACAGAAGCAACAACAGAAAGCATTTAACCTTACTGCACAATGACACATAAAATAACCCAACTTTAAGGTATTTCAAAGTTGTTTAAAATAAATATTTTAAGCTCAAAGACAACTGATTTGTTATGTCGCGTACCGCAGAATCACCATAGTAACCCCAAAGAACTGAACTCACATTTTTGGGATTTAGCAACACTTAGGGGGAAAAAAAACCAAAACAACTGTGATGCAGATTAAAGAGCTGGGGTCTGAGGCAGGTTGGAGTATTTTTGCTGTTTTATAATGTCACAAAATCTAATGCCACTCTGGGCAGTACCACTGTATCCCAATGACTATACTGATATATAGAAATACCTGTTGGAAAGGCCCCTCCAAAAAACATGTTGAATAGATCCTCTGGAGTAATATCTGCCTCACAACCTCTATGGAAGTTGAATCTACCATTGCTAGGGCGATTGCATGTTTGCTCTTCATTGCCTGTAAGGTCATACTGCTTTCGTTTTTCTGGATTACTCAGCACAGCGTATGCATTTCCAATTTCTGAAACAAGGAATAAAAGACAACTCCCATAAATGAAAGATAAGAGCTATTCCGGCATGAAAATCACAATTTCAATGTCAAGAATAGGCAGAAAATTATGTCCTTTACTGTATGTTACAAATCAACGATAATACAACATGGTCCAGAAACATCTCTGCTTTTCTCAGCATAGCTTCCAGAAAGTTTCCCACCAAAGCCCTTTCATCCCATAAAACTGGGCAGAAGGCAGGAGAGTTTTGATCCTTTTTCTAGGGCAACACCTACACCTGTGGAAATGTTCTCTCTCACTGCAATTACAAAAAAAAAAAATCAAGCATTACAATTAAAGCTTTGAAGTGGGGTAACTGCAAAGTTCAGTTTGCTCTAGCAGCCTAGCCTAAAAACATCATAGACTCAGTTAGGTTTTCTTTAGTTTCATTTAGAAGTGGTGACTTCTTTGAATGCGTCAACTTTAGTGTCTACAAGAGTGTGAATGTATTATTTTTATATGCTGCTTAAGATATTTTATGGATTACATTAATAACACAAAGTTTTGCGTGATGTAACATGAAGAGTACAACATGTGCGCATGACAGGAACGTGTGTGTTCCCAAGGCTGTCAATACGACCTCAGTGTTTGGAGTGCCTGGCCTGGATGTTTGTCCCCATCACAAATGAACAACTTCAATCTTGACAGTAGAAAGGGAAAAACTGAGTTAGGTGAGCATGGAAAAGAATCAGTGTGAAAAGACCACAAGCTCTGCTGACTTTACAAGCTTTGACTCTAGCTGCTGTGCATAGACATACAGCTCTTGCAGGCTGAAGGAAAATTTCTGTTGGCATTCGATGAACAATCTTTGCTCAGTCCTATCTTCATTAAACCCCTTCTGCTTTCCTTTCTTCTCTCTCCTCCAGAGATCTCAAGCAAAAGGCTTCTTTTGCAGCCAACCAACACAACGCACAGGGATTATGTTTTTCAGTGTCAAGTGCGGTAGTGACCAGCAGGTCGAGGGAGGTGATTCTGCCCCCCTTCTCCGCTCTCATGAGACCCCACCTGAAGTACTGCGTTCAGCTCTGGGGCCCCCAACATAAGAAGGACACGGACCTGCTGGAGCGAGTCCAGAGAAGGGCCACAAAGATGATCGAAGGGCTGGAGCCTACGAAGACAGGCTGAGAGAG
>VZTL01064832.1:0-10119 GCA_013400535.1 Scopus umbretta
TGGGAAGGGGGTGTGGGGGGGTGCTGCCTCCCTCCAGGGGGGCTGCGGGGGGTCCCGCCCCGTCCGAGGGCGGCGGGATGCTGCGGCAGCGCTGCGGGCGGCTCCTGGCCCGGCTGGAGCGGGCGCTGCAGCTGCTGGAGCTCGGCGGGAGCGTGGAGGAAGGGGGGGGCTCGCAGCCCCTCGGCGTGGGGCACCCCGGGCCCCCCGGCTCTGCTGCCAGCGGGGGCTGGGGGACTGGGGGTCGCCCCCCGTCCCCGTCCCGGCTGGCCAGTGGCTTGCGTTGCCCCCAGACTACATCCAGATCGCTCAGTGCTTCGAGGCGACGCGCCAGAGATGCTGCCGCCTGGAGCGGGACGGGCGGCGGGCCCGCGAGCAGCTGGCCCGCGTGGAGGCCGAGCGGGCGGCGCTGGAGGTGAAGCTCAAGCATGCCCGCAACCAGGTGGAGGTGGAGATGAAGAAGCGGCACCGGGCGGAGGCTGAGCTGGAGAAGCAGGTCTAGGGGCTGGCTGCAGGCGTACCCCACGGGGCTGGCTGCGGGGACCCCAGCCCGCTCACCGCCCCCCCCGTTTCGCTTTCAGGAGCGCAAACTTCAGCTGGTCTTCGAGTCCCTGATGCGGGAGCCATGGGGCAGTGGGGTGCTGAGTGGGGAGCAGTGCTCTGTCCTCAGCGCCCTGGCTGGCCGGCGCCTCGGGGCAGCCCTGGCGCCGGGTAAGAGGTAAGCAGGCCTGGTGGCCCTTGGGCGGCCCTGGGCTCGGCTGTGCCCCTCTCCCCCTCGCCTCTGCTGGGCTGAAGGGGCTGGCTGGGCTCTGCAGAGGTGTCAGCTCTGGGCTCCCAGGAGCAGCTGTATGAGTAGGTGCAGGCTGCGGGGGAGAGGGTTGCCCCCGGCTGACCCCCACCACGCTCCGTAGGTCATCTGCGGTGGATGAGTCGTGCCAGTCCCTCCTGTCCCACTCGGACATCAGCTACGACCGCACTGAGGACGACGTGGTAAGGAGCAACCCACTGAGAGTCCCAGGGTTTGGCTTCTCCCCAGCAGCAAGGGCCTGGTTTTCCCCCACTCCTGTTGTGGGGCAGCCCCTTTGCATGGCCATAGTTGGGGCTGGGCATCTGTCAGAGCCAGAGCGTGAATGCTGGGGTGCCCCTGGCCCCGCACAACCCTGCCAGCCTCCCTGCTGCCTTTCAGGATGTTGATGTGACAGTGGTGCGGACCCTGAAGCGCAAAGCCCAGGAGCAGCAGGTATGAGGGAAATGCTGGGATGCGGCAGCCCTGAGGGCTGCAGCTGGGGTGGGGTCTGTGCCCCTGCCTGGGTGAGGATTCCCTGGGTGTGCTCTGCTCTCCTGCACTGTGTCTGTGGGACGCTCTGCCCACGCAGGTCAGCAGCCCAGGCTGGGGTGCTGGCCCTGGACCATGCACACTTAGGACACCCAGATACCTCTCCATCCCCACATGGGAGCCTGCAAGGAGCCTGGCAGGGGGTTTAATTTATTGATGCTGGGCTGGGAACATCATCTCTCAGCAAACCTCCCGCAATCAATAGAAACTCCATTACCCTCCACCATGGCCCAGCCGGGCTCCTCAATAATTCATCCCCTCGTGCAGGCATCCTGCGCCCCACTCCACTCGCACCTCTGCATTGCAGGCCTGGCCTGGCCTCCCCCAGCCCCAGGGCTGGCTCTGACCTAGGTGGGGTGCCTGGGTGCCCGCAGTGCCTGGTGTGGGGCAGGGTGAGACTGGGACCTTTTGTGGGGCTGAGACCACTTGGCTTGGGTGCTGGGGGAGGGGGCAGGGTCAGGGAGGGGGTCCCTGCCTACCCTTCGACTCATCTGCTCTGTCCTCAGCGTGTATCCCTGGCCCCTCAGATCGGCCCTGTGGTGGTGGCAAAGCGGCACCGGTCTTCTGTGGCACCCCACAACACTGTGAGTAGGGACCCCAGTGTGCCCTGGGCAGGGTGTTGCCAGAAGGCAACACTGAAACCTTCAGTCCTGTGGGTGCTGTGGGATTTGGGGGTGCTCAGTTGTCCCCTCTGGGTGCCTGTGCCCTGCAGCCTGTATCCCCTGGTCCCAGTGGGGACAGCGTCCCTGGCTGTGCAGGACCGCAGGGACGGGGAGCAGGCAGAGCAGAGATCATGGGGAGGTGTTGGAGCACTGTGGGGCTGCAGCCAGGCGCATTCTCACTGCCCTCCATCTCAGCAGGCAAGTGTCCCCCCCGTGCCCCCTCTTGATGAGGTCCCAGGCCCTGCTGGCAGCCTCCTGCCCACTGCTTTGGTGCCACGACGCCGCTCTCGCCAGGGACACCGTGTCTCCACGTGTGCAGGTCACGGGAAGGGCTGGGGAGGGTGGTCATGGGTGGTGTGGGATCAGCCTCAGGGTGCCGCCCTCATGGGGGAGGGAGATCTGCTGGGGGATGCTTGTCCCTACCATGGAGGTACCAGGGTCCTCTGGACATGCCAAATGTCACTGTCCCAGCGCAGATGGGATGCTGCAGGGGTTCCCTGGGAGATGGGAAGCCTCCTCGCATCCCAGCCAGGAGCTGGGGTGGTTTGCTTTTTGGGGCCCCCTCCACCGCCTCCTCTCTCTGCAGAGGTGACCACAGTGTGGGGCACCAGCAAAGATCTGGGCTGCCGTGCCCCAGCGCAGGAGAGCCGCACCGAGGGCGGCTCTACAGGGCAGCCAGTGCCAGCTGCCTTCCCCTCGCCTCCACCGGGCCTCCCACTGCTCCAGCACCAGTTCACCTCCAAAACGGTGAGTGCCCCAGCCTCTGTCCCTCCTCTTGGCTGCTATGGAGAAGGGAGCAGGGCAGGGCGAGTGGCTCTGGTTGGAGGAAAAGCTCTCCTTCATCCCTCCCACCCCAGCTCTGCCTGCACAGGGGATGGATGGAGGCGGTGGGGGCTAGTTTGGGTGGGATGAAGGAGCTACTGGGTACCTGCAAGAAGTTGGGGGGGCCCTGACTCTGTTCCCCCTCTCCAGGTGATCCGCCCCGAGCCATGTGGTGTCTGTGGCTCCCGCATCCGCTTTGGGAAAGCTGCCGTCAAGTGCCGCCAGTGTCAGCTGCTGCTGCACCCCAAGTGCCGGGAGCAGTGCCCCGGCCCCTGTGTGCCCCGGCCTCATCACCGCGCCTGGCCCCAAGAGGTGAGGGGGGGCACGGTGGCTCTTGGGGGCTGCTCCATGTCCTGGTGAGGCTGCCAGGCTATCGGCGCCGGGATGCTGGGGCTCTGCCCGCCCCGGCTGCAGGGCTGGGCAGCAGGTGCAGAGCGGGTCGGCATTGTCCTCTCCAGGGCGTGCTGGCTGACTTCGCCCCCCCTACGCCGCCCCTGGTGCCCACACTGGTGGTGCAGTGTGTGACTGAGGTGGAGACGCGAGGATTGACGGAGGTAGGGGCTGGGGCGGTAGGGGCGGCAGTGCCGCAGCCCCCGTGGGGCTGAGTCCCTCTCCCTGCGCCCCAGACAGGGCTGTACCGGGTGCCGGGAGCGGAGCAGCTGGTGCGGGAGTGGAAGAGGAAGCTGCTGCGGGCTGGGGGTGCGCTGCCTGCCCTCGGCAGCGTGGCCGACATCCATGTGGTGTGCGGAGTGCTCAAGGACTTTCTGCGGGGGCTCAAGGAGCCGCTGGTCACCTTCAGTCTCCACCCTGCCTTCCTGCGGGCTGCCGGTGAGCAGGGGTCCTGGGTCTGGGGCAGCGGGAAGGGGCTGCTCCACCCCTCACACCCCTCCTCGGTGCTGCCGCAGACATCCCGGACGATGCCGCCTGTGCCACAGCCCTGTGCCACATGGTGAGCAAGCTGCCCCCGGCCAACAGGGACACCCTGGCCTTCCTCATGCTGCACCTCCTCAGGTGAGGGGCTCGTCCTGGCACGGTCTCCCATGGGTCTGTCCCCATCTCCTAGCTCTCTGCCCCTTGCCCAGGCTCCGTGCCCCAGAGTGGGGAAGCCGGGCTGAGGATGAGGGGCCCCTTGGCCGGGCAGCATGCTCCCACTTTCCTTCCCCCCCCCCCCCCCCCGCAGGGTGTCGCGCAGCCCCGACTGCAAGATGGACATCCTCAACCTGTCCCGTGTGTTTGGTCCCACACTGGTGGGACACGGGTCAGCCAACCCCACACCACTCGCCATTATGGAGGACACACCACGGCAGTGCAAGGTGAGGGGGTCCCCAAGATGCAGGGTGTACCCTGGCGTTGCTGGCATCCCCATCTTCCATCCCTCCCTGCCCAGGTGGTGGCTCGGCTCCTCTCGCTGCCGCCCGACTTCTGGAGAGGCTTTGTGGGGACAGAGCAGGAGAACCTGGTGCCAACACCAGCCCCGGGGGGCGAACAAGGTGACGCACAGGAGCCCCAGCGCCCTCCCTGCCCTTGCCCTGTGGCTGCTGAAGGGTCCTGGGTGCCCATGGCTGGGCAGGGGTGTGTAACTGTCCCCCACCTCTGTCCCACAGAGCCATTCTTCCACCCTGTCACCTCCCCGGAGCCCAAGCCGGGCCAGCTGAGCCCAGCTGGCACCTGCTGCCTCCCCAGCACCCTGCGGAGCTGCGTGGGCACGGCCACCCGGCCCCTGTGAGTGCTGCTGGGGGTGGATGGGGGGGCCCAGGGGAGCGAGCTCACTTTGCACCCCTGACTCATCTCTCCCCACGCAGGCAGGGGCCGGCCCCGAGGAAGGTGGGTCGGTTCTTCCCTTCTCCTGTGTAGCCTGTGGCGAGGAGCTGGCACTGGAGGAGGAGCAAAGCCTGCGGGACCAGGCAGCTGCCTGTGGGCTGGTGGGGGCCGAGCTCCAAGCCCTGCTCAGCTTCCCTGGGGACTGGGGAGCTGGGCTGGCTCTGCCTAGCTGCGGTGGTGGGGACACTGCCTCAGCGCTGTACTTGGTGCCTGCTTTGTATTAAATGTTTGCAGCAAAACAAGCCTGGCTGTGGCTGCTGTCTGTCCCTCCCTGCTGCTGCTAGGGGCCAGGGTTTGGGGCTCAGTGGCATGGCAGAGCCTGGCTGGGCAGCAGACAAGAGCTGTACTGACAGCAAGGGTGAGCAGTGCCCTCCAAAAGCCCCGCTTTTGCTGAGCGGGGAGGGGAGGGCAGGCAGAGGCCTCTCCTGCTCTAGCTGAAGCCCTCCTCTCCCTCCCCTGGAGCCCAGGATGTGGGAGGCCCCTCTTCCAGCCCAGATGTTGGCCTCAAGTAATCAGAGCTGCTGCTGCTCAGGGCAGGACAACCTTAAAGCATTTCCAGACTTCCTGGCACCTCAGCAGAGGCCCCTTTAACTCCTTCCTCCCCTCCAGCCCTGGCGCTAGAGCTGCAAAGCCGAAGCAGGGCTGGGATGCACAGCTCGCTCTCCCTCCAAGAGGGGGAAGCTGGCTGAGGCTGTAATGGAGCGAGGGCCCGGGAATGGCTTGTCAGGAAGATAACCCTGCACAAGGGACAGCCGCTACAAGGGGAGCTTAGGGAAAGGGGGCCTTACACAACAGGGCTGAGAGCTGCCCCAGGGCCACATTCAGCAGCCGAGAAACCTTTGTCTGTGCTAAAACCCAGGCCAGATGTGGGACAAGAGCAAATTCACGTACAAGCCTAAAAGCAAGCACTTTAGCTGTCTCCCCCGGCACAGGGGTGTTCACCAGTGAGCAAGGCAATTAGTGCATCCAAGGCAGAGGCAAAACTGAAGGAGTTTAATGTGCTTAAAGCCAGGGAGCGGCTAATCCCCACCCAGGACCACAGGAGAACTGGCACAGGGAGGCACAGGGCTGGGAGCAAGGATTTACTGTAAATCCATTGAACTGGGGTGGTACTGGATGGATGGAGAATCCCTAATGCAGTGCCTTACTGAAGGTGAGAGGTGTGATGGCCCCATCAGAGTGCAGAGCTTTAGCAGAGAGCTCCAAAACCAGAGGAGAAGACATGGAGGGCAGTGCTAGTTACCATAGGCAGAGTGTGCCAGATCAGCAGGGGAACTGCCTTCAATAAAAACAGGTTGAGACACTGCGAGGTGGTAGGTCTCTGCCACCTGCACACATGTAAGTTGGTTGCTCTGGTGCCCTCTAGACATGGCTGGTGCGAGGGTCATGGAGCAAGCCTGCCACGCTACAGCCCCTCTGGTGTGGAGGAGGCTGCTGACCCACCAGGGTGGCAGGGGCCTGCTGCCGTCACTGTGAGCCCTGCCTAGGCAGCCTGTGCAGATCTCAGCCCGACAGGAGCAGGCCTAGCAGTTCTCCTGGCTCATACCAGGCCCTTGAGGGCAGAGGTGGTGCTGGGGGAAGGGGTGCTTTTGCAGCTCCCTCCAGGGCCAGCACCCTGCCTGTCCAACCCAGCCCACGTGTGCCAGTGCCCTTAGGACAGCCTGGTGCTGCTCTCTTTTCCCAGTGGTAGGCAAGAGCCCAGCCCAAGCTGTTGCAATCGCACTGCTGAAATTAGGATCCTCGCAATCGGCTCCTGCAGGGTGGGTTGCCTAAGCAGGACATGCACATTCAAAGCTCCCCAGCCTCTGAGATGGGCCAAGACCTTCCAGGGAGCTGTAGACAGCAACTTTTGCAGAGCAGGGAGAGCCTGGCGAGGGGTGGCAAGACCATGCTGGCAGTGCCCTTTGGTGGAGAAACACCCAAAGCTCAGGACCCGAGATGCTGCAGGCAGCAAATGCTCCCTCAACAGCTCTCCGCACAGGCATGCAGCCTGGTGCCAGGGCCACGTGCTGTCCCTGAAGCCTTTACCCTGCCCCAGGGCTGGTCCCTGGGCTGCAAAAGAAGCAGCATGCTAGGCTGATGCTCACTAGCTTTAATGTCTGTCTGGAGTAGGAGTCAGGCACTTGCAGGGCTCCTGGCCTGCACCTACCCCTCTGGGGGTGCTGGGAACCTCCCAGGAGGTGAAGCTCCAACACAGGCTCTTGCTGTGGGGCACAGTAGGGAGTGGGGGGGCTGGCTGGCACTGCCCCCACCCAGCGAGCAGCTGACTCACAGGATAATCTGGTTCTTGTAGCTGCGGCTCAGCTCCTTGTGAGGAAGGACAATGGAGTTGAGAATAACGACCTCAGCGGGGATAGTGACACTGCAGCCTGCAGGGAGAGTGTGAGCGGATTAGCAGGAGACAAGAGACTCTGCCCCACTGCTCAGGGCCGGGACAGCTGAGTGCGGGTAGGACATACCCAGGATTGTGATGGATGGCGTGAGTCGCCCGTCCCGGAAGAGGGTCTCGCTGTCAATCTTGGCATAGGGATCATTAGGGTTGGGGTCACTGGGCGTTCCTTCAACCCGGGCCCAGCGTCCGATGGTGCTGTCCCAGCCCACAATGGTATTGAGGACACAGGTGTGGTCCTGGGACGAAGAAGAGAGGGGTGAAGGGCGCTGCTGCCTCCCTGCAACAGGTGGGGGTTGACACCCACACCCTCAGGCAAACCCTACTTACGTGGAGAGAGGCACCGTGCAGGACAATGGACTCTCTCACGCGCACACCAGCTCCCACCGTCACCCCCTCCCCAATGGACACGTTGGGGCCCAGCTATAAAGACAGAGGGAGGCAATAAGGTCAAGGACAACAGCACCCTCAGCACCCCCAAGCATCGCCCTGCTGCAGGGTCCCCCAGGTCTGCACTCACCACCGCAGTGCTGTCGATGGAGGCCGTCGGGTGAATGTACACATTCCCTGCAACATAAGGCAGCTGCATCAGGAGAGGCAGCTCGCAGGAACACCTGCTTCTCAGATCAGAGGAGGTCCTGCCCACGAGTCCCACCTCCTCCCAGGGCAGCCCTGTCCCTACACGGAACAGCTCCCAAGGCAGTGAGGGTGTCAGAGGGGTACCTCGGATGACGGGGCCTCCAGGCTTGTTCTGGGCCAGCCTCTCTGGGTGGCTTTTGCTGTACTGGTTCAGGTAAAGTCGGCTGGCATAGATAGCAGAGCTGGGGGAGGAAAAGCAAATGACTGTTATTACCTCTCCAGCACTACCAGGACAGAGGAGGGTCCAAATTCAGCACCCCCCACCCACCCCCAGGGCCCTGCCTAGGCACCCTCCTCTCCCATCTCTGGTACAGACCGCTCGACGCCACTGCTGCGCCCACTCTAGCCCCAGCCCTTACCCTGCTGATTTGATCTGGCTCCAGAAGCCATCAGTTTTGTAGACATAGAGTTTGCCACTCCCAGCCAGCGCCGTGAAAACATCCTGCTCTAGCCGGATCACTTCTGCACGCTGCCAGCCATTGGAGCTCTCCTCTCTGCAAGTGAGAGGCCCATTAGACACCCACCCCCAGTCATGGCCTCAGCCAGGGACCCCACCAGCTACCCGCCCCAAATCTGGGGGTTCTGGTGATCCTGGACTCCTTCCTAGCCATGCACTTGTCCCCAAAGCTGGGGACAGTCCCAGTCGTCAGGGTAGGCCTGCCCAGCCCCTGTGAGCCCCAGAGGGATGGGGCTCTGCCAGCTGAAACAAGCTCTTAGCCAGAACTGGATGGTGCAAGAGCCCCACCCAGTCCAGGTGGGTGTACGAGTGATGGATCCTGCCCCTGCTCCAGAGCCCTGCACGGCTGGGTTTTTGCTTGGGCGGTGGTGGAGATGCCAAGTGACAGACTGCTGGTGCAGAGAGCTGGAGGCGGGAGCAGGGCATTCCCAGGTGAAAGGCTTGCTCAGCCCCTTGTCCGGAGCTCAATGAAGATGGGGTGGGAAGAGAGGAAGGGAGAGAGGGGAGTCTCAAGCTGGCCAGGAGGGGAGCAGAGGAAAAAGCAGCCTTGCAGAGCAGCCTAGAGCAGGGAGGAAAGCATGCATTACCGCTAGGAACGATCCGGCCCGGAGAGCAGCCAGTGCAGACACAGAGGGAGACTTACCCAAGGTAAGGACAGCTGGTGCAGGACCAGGAAACAAGTGAGTGATGGCAGAGGAGGAGAGAAGATAGAGAAAGAATGGAGGATGAGCGTGCCGCTGCAGCCCTGGGAAACAGTGGGATGGGAGGGATGCGGGGCAGAGAGAGGCACTCACAGCACTAGCTCCTGCTGGTTCCTCTGGAAGACCTCACCGATGTGCTGGAAGATGGCAGGTGTGAACAGGTAGATTCCACAGTTAATGATCTCACTGACAAACGTGCTGGGCTTCTCCACGTAGTGCTGGACCTGGAGGCAAGGGAAGAGATGCGAGTTCCAGGGCACAGCCCCTGCAGCCAGCATCACACCCTCTGTAGCAAGCTGGGAACACACGCCCACGCGGGCAGCGCAGCACCCGCTGCCCACGCCGTGCCTGGCTCCCCGAGGCCCTCCTGTACCTCCTGCGTGTCCGCGTTCGCCACGATACAGCCGTAATTCAGCGCCTGCGTCCTGTTGGCCTGCGGAGCGAGGATGTGTTAGCAACGGTGGAGCAGCGTGCACGCGGATGCAGAGCGGATGAGACCCACGGCTCGCACCCAGGGACCCATCCACCGCAGGAGCCACTGGCTTCTAGACAAGCCCACGGCAGAGCACTGCTGCTCCTCTGCTCCCCAGCACTGCCACTCACTGTGGTACCCAGAATGACAAAGCTGTGCGCATCCCCGTGCCGCTGCCGGAACTCCAGCATCTCCTGCAAGGGAAACTCTGAGCACACATCCGCGTTGAGGACAAAGAAGGCCTCAGCACCACCCGACAAGATCTGGTCTCGGAAGTGATAGATGCCACCACCCGTGCCCAGCGCCGCATACTCCTGGAGATACCTGCGAGCCAAGCAGGGAAAAAGCGAGGACTTAGGGGAGTGGGGGTCTGGTGGCACTGCCTGGCAAAAGGGCAGGGAAGGGCTGGCAGAGGCTGGAGAGACACAATCCTGCCAGGCAGCAGTGGGGCTCAGGTTGGCACAGGGGGAGGAGGCAGTGGTGGCTCGGAGCTGTGCTAGACAGGCATCTTTGGAGCAGGAACCAGCCAGGACAGGGCTCAGGGCAAGGCAGACTTGGCAGAACTAACGCGGGAGGCCAGCTGTGCCCACCCGGGCCGGGACAGGGCCCACCTGCCCAACGCCCAGGCGCTGCCTGGGGGCTGCCAGCCCGGGGGAGGCGGGTGAGGGGCCGAGCCGGACTGTGCCACCATGGGTGCCCGGGGGCGGGAGGGCTCCTGCCCACCTGATGGGGATCTTGAACTCCTGCTGTGCCGACACCAGGAAGCGGCTGAGGGCCTCGTGGGGCTGGTAGAAGCCCATCAGCAGGATCTCCTTCATGCCGG
>VZTL01064832.1:13224-23785 GCA_013400535.1 Scopus umbretta
GGAAGGGGACGGAGCCTGAGGTGGGGGGGATGTGTCTGTGGGGGGCACAGGGGAGGCCCGGGTGGGGGTGTCTGTGTGGGGTGAGGTGACAGTCCGAGGGGGGGTGAACATCAGCTCTGGGGGCACACAGATGGTGATGTCAGGTGGGAGCTCAGGGTCCGGCTGCGGCCCCTCCTCACAGGGCACAGGGGGCTGGAGGACCCCAGGGGGGATATCTGCCTGCGCCACCCCATCTGCCTTCTGCACGGCTTCCTTGTGCTTGCGGGGCGGCGTGGTGGGGGTGGCCCCCATGGCCGGCGGCTCCAGCTGCCCCACAGGCGTCTGGGTCGACCGGCTGGACGCCACCTTCTCGGGGACGGGGACAGGGACAGGGACAGCGGTATCCTTGGCTGGGGCAGCTGGGGCAGCTCGGGCATCTGCAGGGAGCAAAGGAAGGTATGAGCCAGGCGTGGGTAAACCAGGAGCAGGGTGCAAGTGGCACCCTATTCCCCAAAGCCCTGGCAGTATGATCCCCTGGGACTCAAGGAACTCCAGAGCATGCCAGAGGCCTCAGCCCCATGGCTGCCCCATGCCTCATGGGACAGGACTTGCTCACCTGCCGCCTCGAGGTGCACCTTCCCCGACGGGGTGCTGTNAGCCAGGCGTTGGCAAAGCAGTCCTTCACCGTGGGGCGGCTCCTGGGGCAGGGGTGGTGCTGAGTCAGGGGCCACGGGGTGCCCACTTCCACTGCACCCCCCTAACCCAGCCATCACCCCTGCCCCACAACGCTCAGGGGGTGCCAGCCCTCTCCGAGGGCAGGGAGGGACCCCAGGGTCCTAGGGTCAGGAGATCCCAACCCTCTCCAGCAACAGGGATGGACCCCAGGGTGCCACTGACAATGTCTGGAGGGTCCCTGTGGGGTAGGGAGCTGCCCGCCTGGCCCAGTTGTGGGCAGAGTCCAGGGCCACGTGTCTTCCCCTGCCTGGGCCGGGCACTCACCAGGGGTGGACGGCGAGGACCTTACGGATGAAGAGGGCAGCACTCTGTGAGACGTTGGGGTACAGCTTGAAGGCATCAAAGCGCCCTGCCAGGATGCGATTCTCTGTCTCGATGGGGTCCAGTTCAAAGAATGGCGACCGCCCACTGAGCCTGTGAGGGTGAAGGGGGTGGCACCCAGGACCTCGTACCCGTCCATCCTGGGTTTGTTACAGCCACAGCTGCCCAAGGTCTTGATCCCCATGTCCAGCTGGCAAGGGCCTGCAGGGCTACAGCATCCCCCAGCCCAGCACCAGCCTGTTGTCCCCCATGGCACTGAGCCTTAGGCGGGGCTGACTACACCTCAAGGTGCTCATCCCCCCAGCCCCTTCGCTTACATGATGTAGGTGAGGACGCCAACACCCCAGACATCTGCTGCAGAGCCCACCGGGTCGCCCTTCACCACCTCCGGCGCTGTGGGCAGGGGAGCAGGGCTGTCATACGTGCCGGGGGGCCCAGCCCCAGCACCCACAGCACCTCCAGCACCCGCAGCAGCCCCCGTACCCACAGCATCCCCAGTATTCCCAGCACTCACAGCATCCACAGCACCCCACCATTGCACCCTCCAGCACCCCTCCCTGACACCCCAATACCCTGACAGAGCCCAGCACCTCCAAGGATACCCCAACTGCCTCACAGCAACCAAACCCTCCCACTGAGCCCAACGACCCTACAGAAACCCTCAGTAGATGCACCCAGCATGTCAGAGGCACCCCCAGCTCCCCTGAGGACACCTCAACTCCTGCCCAGTCCCAGGCCCCCCCAGTGCACAGGCACACATGCAGACCTCGGGCACAAGCATGCCCTGCCCCCGTCCCCATCCCCATGCCACAGCACCCCTAGTGCCCAACTCACACATGTACTCCAGGGTGCCGACGCGCCGCCCCAGCTGCCGCAGCACGAGGGGGTTGTAGGTCTGGGCGCTGCCGAAATCGATGATCTTGAGGGCGTTCATGCCCGAGACGATGACATTGTCTGGCTTGATGTCGAGGTGCACAATGCGGCGGCCATGCAGGTACTCGAGGCCCTGCAGGAGCTGCAGCACGTAGTTCACCACGTCATCCTCCGAGTAGCGAAACCTGGGGGCAAATGGCATCAGCAGGTGGCCCCGTGCCGGCGGCCATCACTGGCAGCCCCGCGCCCGCCCGTACCTGTCCACGATGCTGTAGAGGATCTCCTTGCCAGCGCAGTTCTCGCAGATGAGCACCAGGTAGCGGGGGGTGATGTATGCCTCGTGAAGGGCCATGATGCGCTCATGGTGCAGTGCCTTCAGGATCTCGTACTCCTGCAGTACACTCTGCTTCCTCTCTGCCTCGTAGGGCACAATCTTGGCCATGAAGTGCTTCCCCGTGGCATTCTCCTTGCACAGCCGGATCACCCCGAAACGGCCCCTGTGACACAGGTGGCACTCAGCATCACTGGCGTGGGGTGCTGGGGGGCGGGCACCCCCAGCACAGCATCTCATCCCACCACTCCTCACCTCGCCTTCTCATCCAAGAAGGTGTATGGCTTTTGGGGGACGCCCTGCCGCAGCACCGTGCCGTCCTTTGCCCCCAGGGTCCCACTCTCAGCTGGGAGCTCCTTGGAGGATGGGGCAGTGGCGGGGGGCTCCTGCGGGGAGGACGACGCAGGGGGCATGGAGACGAAGGAGGTGACCATGTAGGGGGGCATCTTCCGTGTGGGCGCAGCATTGGGGGTGGGAGAGAGCGTGGGAGCTGAGCCGGGGGTAGTTGACACTGGGGAAATGGGGGAGAACTTGGAAGGGGACGGAGCCTGAGGTGGGGGGGATGTGTCTGTGGGGGGCACNAGCGGTATCCTTGGCTGGGGCAGCTGGGGCAGCTCGGGCATCTGCAGGGAGCAAAGGAAGGTATGAGCCAGGCGTGGGTAAACCAGGAGCAGGGTGCAAGTGGCACCCTATTCCCCAAAGCCCTGGCAGTATGATCCCCTGGGACTCAAGGAACTCCAGAGCATGCCAGAGGCCTCAGCCCCATGGCTGCCCCATGCCTCATGGGACAGGACTTGCTCACCTGCCGCCTCGAGGTGCACCTTCCCCGACGGGGTGCTGTAGGGCCCCTGCCCAGCCTTGTTGACACAGGCCACCCGAAACTTGGCAGCGCTCCCAGGGGGCAGCTCCGTCACGTTGAAGTAGCAGTCAGCGATGCCGGTGCTGACGATCTTCCACTCACGCTCCCCTGCCAGTATGGGGGCAAGGTGAGGCGAGGGCTGACCGGCGGCAGCCCCCTGTCTCCCACCCCTGAGCTGGGACCCTGCTGAGCCCCAGGGGACAGCAAGGACATTGTGCACTTTTGTCCTGGCTCGGTGTGCCTGTGTGAGCCCATCTTTCCAGCTGCAGCTCCTCAGGGGATGGGAGGCAGCCCCACGTACCATCCAGCCTGCGCTCCAGCGTGTAGGTGCAGGGGGCTTTGCTCTCCGCAGGTTTCCACAGCACCAGCACTGTGTTCTTGTACTTCTGGGGGATCTCCGGTGTGCCCGGCCGCCCGGGCAGCCCTGCAAGGGGACAGACAGGGTGGGCTGTGTGCCCAGCCACGGGCAGGGCAGAGCTGCTGCGGGGTGAGGACAGCACAACACATTGACTTGGAGATGCTGGAGGTGCCTGGGCAAAACCAGCCTGTGTGTCGTGTCCCCCCCCCGAAGTTCCAGTCTCTTGCAGATGCGGAGAGGAGAGCTCACGTGACCTGCTCCAACCGGTCCCCATCCCCAGGGTACATGCCTGGCACGTGCTCTCTCCGCACAGGGCGGCATCTCTGTCCCCTGAAGTCCCCCCCTTGCATCCTTACGTGCCACGGCCAGTGTGCAGGAGCTGATGGCCGTGCCTAGGGCGTTGGCAGCTGCACACTCATACAGCCCCGCATCCTTCCTGGACACCTTGGCGATGGTGAGCATCTGCCGGCCGTCCTTGCAGGAGACTACGTTCAGTGCATTGTCCGGCTGCAGGGACCTCTTGTCTGGGGGGGAGAGCAGAGGAGAGGGATGCTACTGTGGGCCCCCCCGGCACTCACCCACCGAGGCAGCGCAGGCAGCCCCCCACCTTTCATCCAGATGATCCTGGGGGTTGGGCTGCCGGCGGGCAGGCAGCAGAGGGTCAGCGCCTCGCCCTCCAGCAGCACCTGGTCCTTCAGCTTGATGTGGAAAACAGGGGGGAAATCTAGAAAGCAGAGGGGAGGGTCAGGCTGGGGCAGCGATGGGCACCCACCGTCCCGTCCTGGGGCTGCACCTACCGGATTCGCTGGGCGCGTGCGGCCGGTTGGCAGCGGGTCCCTCCTCCCGCAGCAGGCTGGAGGGGATGCTGGGCTGCGAGGCCACCTTCTCTTTCTTGCCCCGTGAGAGCCCCCAGCGCTCCCAGCGGGACCGCTTCTGGCTCTCACCCCCACCTGCGGGTACCCGGGGTGGCTGAGAGTGGGGACGAGCCGGGGTGGCCGTGCCTGCCACACCCGGGGTGACTGGGCCATGAGGTGCCAGTGGGACCCCCCCTCGCCGCTCACCTTTGGCAGATGCAGAGGATCGGGTGCTGCCCTCCGAGCGCAGGGACTCAGAGGAGGGTGCAGGTGCCGGGGGGGGCCCTGGCCGCAGGCTCTCCCCCTCGGAGCTGGCGCGGCGGAGCTCCCCAGACCCCTCGCCCTCTGGCCGCTCATCCGACAAGCTGCGCAGCCGTGCGGAGACCCGCTCTACCGTGGCGCTGATCTTCCTCCGCACGGCCACCACCGGTGACTCGCTCTCCCCGCCGCCCCCCAGCTCCGACTTGAGGCTCTCCGAGTCCCTCCGCTCCTTGGAGCCACCTAGGGCCAAGCTCCAGGAGAATCGGCGCCCGCTGGATGGGGTCTCGCCACCCCCATCCTCCCCCCTGCTCTTCTTTCTCTCAGCAGGCGGGGTCCGCTTGAGGAGCACGGACATCCTCCGGAGGAAGCCCCTGTCCTTCTCCACCTCGTGCAGGTCCTGCACCGACTTGGACTTGGCTGCCAGCCCGGTGGGCCGATCCCTGCGCAGCTCCAGGGGCACACCGGCTGGGGTGGGACGGTAGATGCCCTCGTCAGGGGCCGGGGGACTGGCCAAGTGCCGGTCCTCAGAGCGGGAGCGGGTGAGGAGCTTCAGCCCCCGGCTGAGGGATGACTCCCGGCCCCTCTTGAACTTGGCCTCAAAGACCTCCTCTGAATCGATGTCCTGGATGAACAGGGAGCTGGAGGAGCCGCTGGGCTTCGCTTCCCTCCTTGATGCTGGTGCTGGTGCTGGCACGGGGGCCTCAGTGGGGTTGGCCGGCGGGGGCCGGGGGGCTTCCTCAGTGGCTGGCTCCCCGCCTCGCACGGCTCCCATGGCTTGCATGACCTTGGCATAGGAAGACGTCTTGGGGGCTTGGGTGCCAGGTGCTGGGGGCTGCGGTGGGGCGGGTGCTCCCACCCTGGCAGCCCCTTCCCTGCTGGCTCCAGCAGCCTTGGTGGGCATCTTTTCCTCCTGCCCCCCGGCCGTAGGCTTCTTTCCCATGGCGGTGGTGGCTGTGCTGGCACCGGGCTGGCTGCGCTCCTCGGGGATGCGCCTCCTCCCCAGGGCAGCCTTGGCAGCGGGGCCTCGAAGGGCTGCGGTCTCCAGCGCAGGGTGTGTTGGCAGGCCGGGGGCATCCAGCGGCGCCGGTGGCCGGGCATCAGAGAGGGCCGAGAGCGATGGGGACTCCTTGAGCCGCTGGGCCTCCAGGCGGGCCACCGGGATCTCCAGGGGCGCACCAGAGCGGCGGTGCCGGACGACGGGCTCAGCATCCCCATGGCTGAAGGAGCTGCTCTTCTGCAGCTGACGCTCAGCAGGGAGGAGGCGCGGCGAGGTGGCTTCGCTGGAGGCCGCCCGCACCAGCCGTGGCACCGCCAGTGCTGGCGGCTCCAACCGGGTTGACCGCAGGACCTTCTTGTCAGGGCCAACCCCCAGGGTCTCCAGGAGGGGACCCCGCAGGCCACTGACCTTGCCATCCCCGGGGCCGCCTTGCAGCAGCCGCTGACGCATCAGCTCCAGGCGCCGGGCATGATCGTCCTCTCCCCAGGTCCCCTTCCGCCGTGGCAGCTCCATGGAGGCCGCCTTGGCCAGGGCCCGGTGGGGGTCCCGGCCCACTTCGGCCCCCTCGTCGGTCCCCGGGGGCTGGTGGAGCAGCAGGGCGCTGTCGGCCGAGCTGCCCCTCTTCAGCTCTCCCCTCTGGGCGCTCCCCGGGGACTCCAGGCTGGAGCCCTTCCTCATGGCTTTGCGGGGGTACTCTGGCCGCTTCTGGGCTTCAGGGGCTTCTTCGTCAGAGGAGCCGGGTGCCTCCACCTCCACGGATGGCCGCCACGGCCCAGCGCCCCTCGGTCGCTTCCCCAGGGCCACTCCAGGCTTCCCTGCACCCTGGCTCTGCCACTCCATGGCGGAGACGTCCCCCGGTGAAACCCCCTCCAGCTGTGGCCCCTCAGGTGGACCAACGGCCTCGTCATCTGTGGGGATCTCATTGAGCGACATGCGAGAGCCGGAGAACTCCACCTGATGTGGCATGGGGATGAAGGGCAGCTCGTCCAAGTCGTCTGAGTCTGAGGAGGATGACAGTGCTGGTGACTCCTTGAGGTGCCGGGGCACGGCGATGGAGAGGTGGTTGGATGTGTCCTCCAGCAGCTCCGGGATCGGCCGCAGCACCATGTTGCATTTGTAGCTGATCTGCGAGCGCTGCAGCCGGCAGAGAGGTCTGGATCAGGCCCAGACAGGCTGCATGGCATTTTCCTGCCCAGTGCACATCACCCCGTCCTGCCCAGGGCACATCACCCCATCCTGCACACAGCTCTGCCTGCCCCCCTCCTGCCCCAGCTCCTGCCTTCACCTGCCATTTCCGACGGGAGAGGAAGAGCTTTAGGTGGTCGGTGCTGATGACCTTCCCTTTGGCCAGTGTCTGCAGGGCGAGGGGACAGCGGTGTCCCACAGAGCCTACAGCAGGCTCAGGGGAACCCCGCTGCCGCCAGGCGCTGGGTCCCTGTTCAGGCTCACCTTGAACCAGGGATGTTCTAGAGTCTGCTCCGCATTGGGTCTCCTGTGAACCAACACCGCCGGGTGAGAACCACCCAGGCTGGGGGGCTTTGGTCAGCCCGGGGAAGGGCAGGAGGGTCTGGCTGCCCATGCTGTACCCCGCCAGGGCTGTGCAGCCAGCCTGCCCTTGGGCACCGCAACGCACGGGATCCCCACCCTCCCTCAAGCACAAGGCTTCTGCCAGAGGGACGGGGGACGGGGACTCCACAGCACTCACAGCCTGTCGTTGACCAGCACTTTGATGACAAAGCCCTTGGCTTCCCGGGTGAGCCCCTGGAACATCCTCTCCTCGAAGGCCACATTGTAGTTGCGGATGTTCATCAGCGTCGTCTTGTCGTTCTCCCCCACGAAGGGGGAGATCCCCGTCAGGCTGCCGAGGAGGGAACACTGTCATCGGGCCGGGGGGACATGGGGAACAGCATGGCAAGTATGGGGGACTGAGGATGGGACCCTGGCCCCTGCCCCCAATGCCATGGGGAGGGCAGAGGCAGGAGCAGCCAGGGAGGAGGCTGAGTCTGGAAGGAGTGATATGCATGACTGCAGCCCCAGCACTGCAACTGGCAAGGGGGCAGGAAGGTGGTTCCTCCTGTGGGGTCCCACCGGGGCACTTACCAGAGGTAGGCGATGACCCCCACGGGCCTGAGGAGAGGAGAGAGTGGTTACTGCACAGCACAAGCCCTCTGGGGCACCCAGTCCCTCCCAGCATAGCGGGGAGCCCACTGTCTACCCCAGGGCTGCCCTTACCAGATGTCGGTGACACTGGAGACGGGGCTCTGGTTGACAATCTCGGGGCCCACAAACTCAGGGGTGCCATACTTGCAGTACTGCGGCTCCTCAGGTGTCAGCTCTTGCGCGTTGCCAAAGTCGCAGATCCGGACCTGCTCGCTGCTTGAATCCGCCATCAGGAGGTTTTCTGGCTACAGGACAGCACGGGGCAGAGGGAAGCTTGGCAGGAGGCAGGGGCTTCCCCCAGGGAAGGGATGTCCCCCATCAGCAGGACCGAGACCCCCGCAGCACGGCAGGAGCTTGTCCAAGCGGGTGCGGGGCGGGAGGGAGTGGGAGAGCCCCGCACTCACTTTGATGTCCAGGTGCAGGACGCTGTGCTGGTGCAGGTAGCAGATTCCCTCCAAGACCTGCCGCATGTAGGACCGGACCTGGGAGAGAGCAGAGGGAGGGTGGGCGCCCTGAGCGTGGGTTGGCCCCATGCTAGCCCTGTGCAGAGGAGGGTGCAGGCTGTAGCCCCCTTTGCAGCCTGATACAATGAGCATTGCACGTCACTGGGCTGGGACAGATCCCAGTGTTCCCAGGCTCCCTCCCCCATCACTTTACCCCCACAGGGTTCACCCACCTCGGACTCACACACCGAGGGCTTCCTCGCCATCCTGTCCAGCAGCTCTTCCTTGGCGCAGCTGGGCCCCAGTCAAGGAGCACAGAAACTTCATGCCCCGCTGTTCCCTGCACCCTCCTGGGCACCCAGCTCCTCTACACCCACTCTGCCCACCTGTCTGCCCCAAAAGCTTCCCCTCACCCCCCATGTCACACACTCATGGAGCAGTGCCCAGAGGATACAGCTCCATGACCATGATGACGGCGTTCTTCTTCTCGAAGGCATCATGGAAGAAGACGATGCGCTCGTGGTCCAGCTGCGAGAGAATGTGCAGCTCCCGGCGTGCTGACTGCTTGGCCTTGGTCCTCCCGGGGACGAACTTGGCAGCAAAGTCCAGCCGACTGCTCTTCTCTGTCACCCTCCGCAAGTAGGAGAAAGCCCCCCTGCAATGTGGCGATGAGGCAAAGGGGCGTTAAGAAGGTGGGTGAGCAGGAGACCTCCCCTTCCCCGGGCAGCTGGGGCAGGCGCCCACCCCACAGGGAGCTGCCCTCCAGGACCATCCACAGAGGGACATCAGGCCTGGCTTTCCTCCAGCCGTCCTGGCTCCTGAGCCAGCACCGGGGCATCCAACCATGGCTGAGAGCAGCCCCAGCACATCAGAGCTCAGTCCTGAGGGACAGACCCCAGGGTGCAGCCTGGATCCAGCAACCCCTGACCCTGAGGTGCTCAGGGTGCCCCGCTGCCCACTGTCCCAGCGGCCCCGTACCTCCCAATCTCCTCATGCACGTCATAGTAGTCAGTCAGGCGTCGTGCCTTGTGCAGGGCCTCCTCCTCCATGGCGGCATCGGCAGCGGGCTGGGCTGGGGGAAGGAAAGGCGCTGGCGGGGGGCAAGCCGGGCACCCAGGCTCTGACTCCTGGGGCTGGGGGGCCGGCTGGCCATACCTGCCCGCACCACCAGCTCTGCTTTGCAGGAGACCTCCCCGGCCAGGTTCTTGGCCGTGCAGGTGTAGACACCGCTGTCGGGCTCGGCAGCACCCAGCACCACCAGCGAGCACTCGTTGTCCTCATACACGAAGCTCAGGTGGCTGCTCTCCTCCAGCAGCTCCCCATCCTAGGGGTGGCAGGGGCATCAGGCAGGTCCCGTCCTGTCCCCAACCAGCTCCCGCTACCCTTTCCCCGCAGATGGGGCACGGGGCGCATCCTGTATCACCAGGGGTGAACGCAACCTCAAAGCCCCAACAACGCAACCCGGGTAGGGCAGTGGAGGGTGTATGTCTGTGCGGGGCCTGTGGGTCAGGAAGGGGGTGGGGTGGTCCCAGCCCACCTTGTACCACATGATGTCTGGCAGAGGTTTCCCCTCCACCACGACGGCGAAGCGCGGCGTCTCCCCTTCCTCGGCATCTATGTCCTCCATGATGGACTCAAAGCGTGGTGCCTCTGCCGAGAGAGAGGGCATGGGGCACCATGGAGCAGTGCCACCCCCCTGCCACTGGCATGGGGCGTACTGCTGTGGGGCACTGCAAGGAAGTGCCAGCCCATGGTATAGGGGCATGGAGCGCCATGGGGCAGTGCCACTCCAATGCACACGGGAGTGGGACACTACAGGGCAGGCCACCAATAGCATGTGCCTTCAGCACTGTGGGGCAGTCACCCATGGGTGTGGGGCAACATGGGGCAGTGCCAGTCATGTCACATGGGTATGGGGCACTGTGGGGTTGCATCTCCCTGTTACAGAAGGATGTGGGGTACTGTAGGGCAGTGCCACCCATGACACCTCTGTGGGGCATTGTGGAGGTATCCCCCATACCTCTTGGCCATAGGGCACTGTGGGGCAGTACCAGCCCATTATACACGGGCATGGGACGCACTGCAGCAGTGCACCCATGGCACATGGCTAAGGGACAACATGGGGCAGAGCCACCCCATGCACATGGTCATGAGGCACAAGGGACGCTTCTACCCAGATCAGATATGGGTATAGGGTACTGGGTATCAACACACGCTTCATGGGTTTTCAGCCCCATGGGGCATTACCACCCTATAGAGCTGCATCCACATTGCATGCAAGTGTGGAGCACTGAGG
The DNA here is from genome assembly GCA_013400535.1 of Scopus umbretta. Lineage (NCBI taxonomy): Eukaryota > Metazoa > Chordata > Aves > Pelecaniformes > Scopidae > Scopus > Scopus umbretta. Next base: position 23,692 of record VZTL01064832.1, read on the forward strand.
AGCAGTACCATGCTATGGGGCAGTGCCCCCATGGCACGTGGCCATGGAGCACTGTGGAGCAATGCCACCCTGCAGGGCAACGCCCCCCCCCCCC
>VZTL01064832.1:28563-43166 GCA_013400535.1 Scopus umbretta
GGGGGGAGCATGCAGGGAAGGGGCCCAGTGCGGCGGGCAGGGAGTGCAGCAGGGAAGGGTGGGAGAGGGGGCGAGATGTGGAAAGCGGAGCTGAGCCAGGGAGGGGGCCGGGGGTGAGGGGAGGTGTCCGTGCCAGGAACACACCACACAGCGCTTTACCAAACAGATTTTATTAGAGCTACAAAAAAAAGGGTCACGGCCTCGCAGCCCACCCTCCCACCAAGCCCCCTCCCTGGAGAGAAGAGACCTGGAGCCGGGGGGTGCTCCAGGCGGACCCCGAGCCCTGGGGCTGCGAGGGACATCTCACAGTGGCCCGGCCAGCGCCTGGGTGGCCGCTGCAAAACCAAAGGGGCCGATGCTCTCCCTCCCCTCTGCGGCTAGGGCAGGGTGCTCCCCCGCGGGGGTCCCCGGGGTCTCCTGTGCCCCACGCTCCGAGGTGACCGTTGCAGAGCTGCCACCACGCCGCAGCCCCTTCCCTACAGCCCCGGCCGGCACGGCGGCGACCGTGGGCTCAGCTCCCTGCTCCCATTCTGCGGGCAGCAAGGAAAGGAGCGGCAGGACACGAAGACAGGGACAAACGGGTAGAGCAAGAGACAAGACAGCATCGTACGGCCGCCGTGGCCCGGCTGAGGGGGTGCCTGGCACTCCCCCGCCGCTCCCCCCGCCCCGCCTCGGTTACGCGTCCCCCGGCCATCCGGCGAGCCCCTGCCCGCAGTCGAGGGCCCGCGCATCCCCGCAGTGCGTCCAGGACGAGGCGGCGGATGGAGCAGAAGGTAATAACACAAGGTGAGGTCCACTGCCTAAGAGGTGTCCAACTAAGAGCCCCGCGGCCGCGGGAGATGCACCCCCTTATCGTACTCCCCCTGCGTACAGACAAAAACCGCAGTCAGCAAGCAGAAGGGTTAGTGCAGCAGCGACGGGGCCAGCACGCACGCACGTCGGCACGAGGGGTGTGAGCGTGCGCCAAGGTGCGGAGCCACCCGCCAAGTCACCCGAGAGGGGCCGGGGCTTGGGCCGTCGCCCCTGCAGCCCAGCTCCTGCCGGCCGTGGGGCGCAGGGCTGGCTCCCGCTCCCACCCCCGTGCCGCCGCGCTTTGCCGGAGGCTGGGAGCGGGGTCCCGGCAGGGTACAAGCAAGTGCAGCCAAGGCCAGGGTGGGATGGGTGCAGCCTGGGGGGCTCAGGCAGCCATCAGCGGGGAGGGCTGGGGGGAGCAGGGCACACACAGCAAAGGGCAAGAGGAGGGAGGCAGCATCACTCGTCCCTGCAGGCTCCTTCCCTGGCCTGGCAGGGATGCCAGGCAGAGCCTGGCTATAAGTTCCAAGCACCCCCCACCATTTGCACACATATGTTGGGGTCCTAGGAGGACCACAGCAGGGCTGGGGAGGGACAGCAAAGGAAGGGGGCTGGACAGCCCAGTCCCAGGCATATGGGCTATTGCTGGAAACGGGCGGGGGGAACCTCTCCAAGCTGCCCTGTGCCTGGCATGAAGCTTGTAGGCTGCCGGGGCAAGGAGGGAAGGAGGAGGCTGTCGGCAGGGCAGGGCAGGGCAGGGGCACGTGTCTCCTGCAGGGCCACCAAGGGCAAAAGTCCTCCCTGTGCAGCCAGGGGCAGCACCTAGCCCCACCAGTGGGCACGTGGGCAGACGGGGAGGTGTGGGGTGAAGCTGGGCTATGGGGAGCAGCAGGCTCTGGGTCAGGCTGGCGGGGGCCCTGGCACAGCTGGGCGGTGGGACCTAGGGCTGTGGGGCCGTACGTCTGGACAGGGCCGCAGGGCAGCCTGCCTTCTGCCGCAGGGCCAGCCTCTGCGGGCAGCCCCAGGCACACAGCTCCGCCTTCCTGCTCCCGGCTTGCACCCACCTGCGCGGTGGCAGGGAAGGGCAGGCCGGCTCGTCCCCTTCTCCTGCAGCACCACCAAGGGTGGGGCTGCAGTGGCCCCTTCCCCACACAGCTCATGCAGGGCACTGGAGCCAGCTGGTCCCTCAGGGCCAGGGGGGACGCGTTTGGGGAGCTTTACCTCTGACCTCCAGCTTGGCCTCGCACTGCTTGGTGCCATACTCGTTGACGGCCTTACAGGTGTAGAAGCCAGTGTCGGTGCGCTCTGCCGCCAGGATGTGCAGCGTGAAGAGCCCCCGCGCACCCTCCACCTCCTCCGCATGGTGCCGGCGGCCATACTTCACCGGCTGCCGGTTCCTCAGCCTGCTCGGGACACAGGCAGAGCGGGATGGTCACCCCTGCACGCCTGGCTGTGCTGTCCCCAAAAGACCCCTCTCCTCTGCCCCCAACCCTGCTCAGGACCAGAGCTGAGCTGGCCATCCCCAAACGGGGAGGTCACCGTGCCCATCCCCTCCTTCCTTGCCCAGCTGTGACCCAGCGAGCACTGGCACTCACCAGTAAATGATGGGCTTGGGCTCCCCACGGACGCGGACGCTCATGCTGACATCCTGCCCCTCCAGCACTGACTGGTCCGACAGGGACACCTGGGGAAGCAGGGGTCAAAGAGCAGTGAGCACCCGCCTCCACCAAGGCCATGCATCCCCACTACTGCATCCAGGGCTATGTATTCCCCCATCACAACAGCAGCCCTGGAGTACCAGGGGAACTGGTGGGGTGGAAGCTGCCAGATCAGGGGGTAGGAAGCACCCCAGTTCAGGGGGTAGGAAGGCCTGACCCAGCACCTCCCCGCACTGGGGACCACAGGGCTGCGGTCACAGGACACTGCTCCCCCTCTGCCAGGTCCCAGGGGGGTTGTCGCCTCACCTCAAAGGTGGGTGCAGCCTTGAAGGTGCTCTCCGGGGAGCCGTGGGCAGCCCCATGGTCAGCTCTATGCTGCAGCTTCATGGCCGGTCGGTGTTGGGGGCTGCCGGCCTCGGGGAACTCTTCCAGGGGGCTCAGGTACTCCTCGTCGGAGGGGATGGGGCTGGCCTGACCGAGGGGGGGGCCAAGTTCCCATGCCGCTCCACGGCGGGGGCTAGGACAGGAGAGGCTGGATAAGGAGCTGGCAGCAGCCAGAGCCGGGCGGACAGGTCAGGGCACCCCTCCCCACCACCCTGCACCCCAGGGGTGCCCGGGGACGCCCATCCCACGGCACACCCCGGCTCGGCAGCAGCCAGCACCGAAGGGGTGCGGGGCCGCGCAGGGGGAGGGGGCGAGAAGCACTCCACGGGACGATAAGGGGACCCGATATCCCGCAAGGCGACAGCAGGGCTCAAGTGGCTCTTACGCAGCAGCCCGCGCTCCCATCCTTAAGCCGCCCGGATTCCCGGGATGGCTGCCCCTGCCCCGAGCCGGCGAGGGCTGAAGGTGACATTGGNCTGTGCCCCCGGCCGGCCCTGCCCGGCCGCTGCCGCCCGGGGTGTCCAGCCCCGCCGCACCACGGAGCGGGTGGGGTTTTGGGTGCTTCCAGCCCGCCGGGCAGCTCCCCAGGGACGCTCTCGGGATGGGGAGCGCCTTGGGGCTGCGGCGTATCCCTCGGGTATCCCCGCGGCCAGCGGGGTGGAGGGCAGGCCGGGCGCCCCCCGGCTAGCAGCTGGGTGGGCAGGCTGGGCATCCCGGCAGCTAATAGCTTGTGGGGCAGTGGTATCCCCATGGCTAGCAGGTGGGAGGGCAGGGGTATCCCCACAATTTGAGGGTTGGAGGGCTGGCAGGGGTATCCCCATGGTCCGCAGGCTGGAGGCACGGGTACCCCCACGGTTTGCGGGTTGGAGGGCAGGCTGGGGTACCCCATGGCTAGCGGGGCACAGGGCAGGTGTGGTGGAGGCCGGACATTGGGCTGCTTGCTGGGCACTGGGGGATGCTCACGGCCTGACCCTGCTCCCCCCCACGGCAGGATCCCTCTGTGCTTGCTTGCCGGGAGCACGTCAGCTGCTTTGGTTCAGACAGGGCCTTGTAGGGTAAGGAAGCCGGTTTCTTCCCAGTGACAGCAGCGGCCGAGCTGGCAGCCAGCCTGCCGCGGCGCCGGCCCTCCCACCGCCAGCCGCGCTCCGGCCACCCGGCCGCCAGCACTCACCGGGCCGCACGCTGAGGATGGCACTGCAGCAGGTCGCTCCCACCTCGTTGGCCGCGGTGACGGTGTAGAGGCCAGCGTCGGCTACCCGGGCGCTCCTGACCAGCAGAGTATGACGCTCGCCCTCCGCCTTGATGGGCCGCGTCGTGCTGCTCCGCAGCGGGACCCCGTCCTTCCTCCAGGACACTGCCGGCAGAGGCGAGGGTCACTCGTGGGCAGGAGACCCCAAGCTCCCCCGGGGGTCTGTGCAGGGTCCCGGTGAGGCCAGGCGCTCCCCTGCCTGGCCTGGGGACCCCTTTGCCCCGGGTTCCCACGGCCCCTGACGAGAGAGTGGGGCCTGGCCCCTGTCTGATTCCTGGCATCCTCCTGCCCTCCAGTGGAGGCTGGAGGAGGGAAACAAAGCCGCTCCGCTTCCGTGCCCGGCTTCGTCGGCTGGTACCGGCTCTGGCTGCCCGACTGCCCCTGCCCACATCCTGGCTACGCCTGGAGCCCGTCAGCCCTGGGCCCGTCAGCCCTGAGCCTGGCACCGGGGCTCTACCCCCGGGAAACCAGCTGAGCTGTCCCAAGAGCAGCCCAGAGCATCACCCGTCCCCGTCCGCGCGGTGCTCAGCGGCCCTTCTCCCGCTCTCCCAACAGCCCAGCAGGCCGGAAAGGCAGACACCCTGCCTGCACCCTGCCCTCCACACCCTGCCCTGGCAGGCAGTGCCCAAGCACTGCACTCCTGCCTGGGGTGAGGCAGGGCGAAAGGGGTGCTCCCGGGCTGGGCATGTCACCTCCCAGAGACACCCAGCTCGGATCTGTGTGTCCCACTCCACACAGCTCAGGTGGCCCCAAGGGACGGCTCAATGGGTGGGACGTGGACATGCAGAGAGCCCCTCTGCCATGCTCGCACCCCTGACCCCCCTGCCCCGCGGTCGCTCACCTTCTGGCTGGGGGTTGGCTGTGACAATGCACTTGAGCAGCACCTCTGCCCCCACGGCCACCGCCATGTCCTGGATGGGAATCTCAAAGATGGGGGCCTCCAGGGGGTCTTCACCCGCTGAGACGTAGGAGTCGTCAGAGGACTCTGGACAGGGAGAGACAGGCCCCATGGCTGTCAGCGGCGGGGAGCGAGTGGGACCTGTGCCACGCCAGGCCGCATGCAGGCAGAGCAGAGGCCTCGCAACCCTCTGCCCATCCCTGCCACCATGTGCCCCATGCCCTTGCTGGGGCATTAGCAGGTCCCCAGGACATGCAGTGGAGGCAGGGGCCACATCAGGGGCCACCATGGCACAGTGCCTGCAACTGGGACAAGGGGATCATGGGGCAGGGAACATACAGCCTGCTGTACATCCCCATACAGCGTAAGGGATGAAGCGACAGTGGGGTGTGGAAGGAGGAGGGTTGTACAGCCCACTGCAGCCCCTGCTCTGAGCTCCCCCCAGCCCCCCACGGAGCGCTGGCTGCTCTGCCCTGCCACATCAGCATCAGCCTCCCAGCTCCCTCCCCTGCCATGGCCCCAGCACATGGGCAAAAGTCCTGGGGCTGTGCCAGGAGCCTCAGGCACATGGGCCTGGCACTGCTCCAGGCAGAGCAGAGCCTGGAAGGAGCTCCCAGCCCAGGTGCAGTCTGGTCTCACCCCTGCGTGCTGGGTTGGGCAGGGCACCTCTTCCCTGGCCAAGCCACTGCAGCATCCCCTGGGGATCCTTGGGCCGCACGCCCTGCCTGGAGCACCGAGCACGGTCCAGCCAGGACAAGCTGCAATGGGTGCCCTGTTCCCCGAGGGGCCAGACCAGGCCAGGGCTGGGTGCCAGAAGTCAGCACCCTGTGTCCTTCCTGTGCCAGGCAAAAGGGACAGACACATCAGCAAGCATCATGCCCTCAAGGCCCAGCAAACCGGTACCCAAGGCTGGCCTGGCTTACGGCACTGGTTGGTGCCAACATCCCCAGCCGCCAGAGCCGTGTCCCCCCGGCCTCCACCCCTGTGCTCCCTGGCACAGCCTGGGCTCCCCACACCTCCCAGGGGCAGGCTGGGAGTCCCCCATCCCACTCAGGGGCTGGCCGGGCCAGCTCTATGCCCACAGGAGGGCAGAAAGCCCTGCCCCTACCTAGCTCTGGAGAGGTGGGCCTCGCTCGACGCCCCTTCCCCTTGCTCCGTGTGCTCCTGCCTTCTTGAGCCGTCCGGCCACTCTCTTTCTTCTCCGACACTTTCGTCTGCCTTCTCTCCATCTCCCTGCCCACGCCGTGCTGCCCTGCCCAGCTCCTCTCCAGGCGAGCCTCCTGCTCCATCCCCGGCTTCGCCCAGGGCAGGAACCGCACCTCCACGGGTGCCTCTGGCCGCCGGTACAGCCCGTGGGGCACGGCCAGCCGGGCGGCCAGGGCTTCGCTCACCACCCCAGGGGCACGGGCTGCACTGGCGGGGCCCCCGTCCGGGCACGGGCTGCCTTCAGTGGGACCCGCCTGCGAAAGGGCTGCCCGCCCCTGTGGGGTGGCTTGTGCTAACGGCCACTGCTCCTTCTTCTTCACTTCCCCGGTGCCTTCTTGCTGCGGACCCTTCCTGGCACCCGCATCCTCCACCTCGGTGGGCTGACCAGCCACCACACCACCCCGTGCCGGGGCTTTCCTTCCACGCTGCCCCCCCGGCTCCGGCTCCCCATCGGGTCCCACCAGCGCCACACTGGAAAGTGCCAGGTGCTGGATGACGTGCGTGCTCTCTGCTGGTGGGAAGGTCTTCGGCAGCAGCGCCTTGCGCCCACCGCCGCCCTGTGAAGAAGGGGTGCGGGGGGCGCGGGCGGCAGCAGGCTCGCTGGCTGCTGGGGGTGAGGGTGATGGGGACAGCCCAGCTTTGCACAGCTCCTGGGAGCGCCGCAGCTGCTGCTTGGAGACCGTCCGCTTGATGCGGGTCAGCTCCTCTGCAAACTTGTGCTCAATGGCATAGACACGGCCGGCGAACTTGCCCCGCTCGTCGAAGGACGCAGCTTTCTGCCGGAAGGCCAAACGCCGGCACGCCGCTGTGCTGCCCGGGTCCCAGCGGCCACCTTCCCGCACATCCTCCCGTGAACCACCCAGTGTGCCGGCACGGCGCGAGCCGGAGCCGGGCTGGTCGAAGGAGCGTGTCTTGCGCAAGGGCAGGCCGGGGTGTGCGGGGAAGGGGCTGTCCGACTGCTCCAGGCTCCTCCGACGCTCCTCGAAGTACTGAAGCCTCTCAAAGATCTTAGAGCCGGCACGCACCAGCTTGGGGGATGCCCGGACAGATACGCGGCCAGAAGCATCACTCATCGGTGTCTGGGGACGGGACTCTTGCGTGCTGCCCTGAGAGTACCCTGAGGACTTGGGCTTCTTGATCTTCTCCTCGTACTCCTCGGGGACCGTGTCCTGGTACTCGGCTGGCACTGAGGACTTCTTGCGGGGGGTCACGGGCGTGAAGGAGGGGACGCCAGGGCCACGGGTGGCAAGCTGGGATGCGGCACCGGCTGGCGGTGGCAGGCAGGGGCCGGTACGGGGAGATGGCGAGCGGAGGATGGGTGGCTTGGCAGTCAGTGGCAGGGCAGCAGGGGACCTCGGGGGCTCAGCACCAGGCTTCGGAGAGGCCGGGCCACTGTGGGGGTCTTCTCTCCGGTAGCCCCCCTGGGGGATGCTGCTGCAATGGGAGAGACAGAGGAGCGTGTTTCAGAGCCCACCCTCACCGCCTGGCTGCATCCCTGCTCGCAGCCCGCACCACGGTGCCCAATGGGGCACAGCAAGAGGAGCAGGCGGTCAGGGCAGCCCCAGGACTGGGGAGCCTCAAGGCGCCCCCCACCAAGCTAATCCGGCCACCTGGAGACCACTGGGAGCCAGCTGGGTAGGATGAGAGACCTGGGCTGCTGTAACACAGCAGTGTCCCCTTGCCCAGGGGTACCCGTGTGGGACAGCGGAGTGATACTGGGATACCCAGCGAGTCCCCTCCTCAGGGCTGCCACACAGACAGGGCTGGGGGCAGGGAGTGCCCCAGTTTGCCAGGGTGTCCTGGTGCGCCAGGGCAGCATGGCACAAGCCAGCTCGTCCGCAAGGCGGAGTAGGTCCCGGAGGCTACAAGCCCCTCCCTCGTGCACATGCTGCTGCAGGCATGTCCCCCCGCCCCGCTGCCCCCGGGGGGGCTCAGCATTGGTGGTGCAGAAATCATAAGGTGGAGATGAGGTTCTGGTGGAAGAAGCAGCCTCGAACAAAAAAAGGGGCAGGATGGAGGTCGAAGGAGCAGGCCTGCAGGGACGGGGACCCAAGGCGGCAGGGAGGAACGGGGCCTCTGAGCACATCAGCAGGTCCCTGGCCCCTGCTGCCACCCCTGTGGGGCAGGGACTGCAGGTGACAGAGCCTTGCCAGCGGGTGTCCCAGGCTGCCACGCACCCCCAGGTACTGACACCCTGGGCTGTGCAGAGCCCCCGTGGCTGGGCGGGACGGGGGGACACCCACGTCACAGCCTGCAGGTGGAATGCTGCAGCTCACGCAGCAGCGCAGGGGTTGCCCACGGCCACAACCTGGCCACAGGAGGAAGGGACCCTGCTCCACGTGCCCCTGCCTCACTCAAGGGCCTGTACTCCCCCGGCCCAGGTTGCTCCCACTTCCTCACTGGAAACAGGCTGCCTACTGCTCAGAGCCCCCGTTCCTCATCCGGGCATGGTGAAGGCAAAGAAAGCCCAGGCGGAGAGGAGGAGATGGCTGCGGGGGTTGGAAGGAGATGGCCCCAGCGAGATGTCCCCTCCATGCGCTTCTCCCGGCTACTTACACGTGGAGCGAGAGCGCCCGTCCTCGGTATAGGCTGAAGGCGCTGCCATAGGGGTCGCTGGCCACCGAAAGGCTATCCTCCGACCCCCAGCTCGTGCCCACCAGATTAGCCCGTGATGCCCGCACCAGCGGCTCCACGCCCAGGTGCCGGACCTCGGCGCTGCGCGGGGCCGGCGCATTTGCTTGCCTTGGGGTTCCCTGCGGCTGCTGCCAGGCAGCGGGGCGGAGGTAGGGTCCCCGTGCGGGGAGGCTGGCATCCATCTCCTTCTCCACCACGGTCTGCTGGCTGCCCGACCAGCTGGAGCGCTCCTCTGCCTGTGACAGGGCCAGCACCGAGGTTGGCGTCGTGTTCATGGAGGCGTCCACAAGGGTGTCGGACCCACCTGGGAAGAAGAGGGGTGAGCCAACACTGGGTGCCTGCGGGGACGAGCCCAGCACCCTGCTCGGAGAGGGCTGAGCCCCCACGGGGCGTCCCAGGGTATCCCGAGCAGGCTGCCGCAAGCCCTCTCCTCTTTGCATGGGTGGACCACAGCTTCCCGCCCACAGAGACCCCCAAAGCCGGGCCAGCAGAGCCCTTGCAGGGGGGCTGTGCCCAGCAGCCATGGCCAGGGCTCGGTGCCAGCTGGGTGCCCCCTGCTCACCAGTGGGAGTGCTGAAGGCCGTCTCATCCTGGAGCTCACTGCGCTGTGTCACCTGGGGGTCACTGGGCTCATCCTCGCCTGTCTCCGAGTCTGGGGAGGGGGAGAGCAGGGGGTGAGGGGACGTGGGGACAGCAGGCCAGGCTCGCACTGCACCTTGCAGACCCACCAACTCCAGGGGCAGGAGAGCAGCGCCCGGGCAGCTCTGGGAGGAGGCAGTGCCGGGGCGGAGGGCATGACTGTGGCCTGCAGGGACAAGCTGCCAGCAGGGAAAGGTAGGACCAGGGGTGGGAAAGTCCATCAGGGCAAGGGCAGGCAAGGGAGGGCAGACAAAGCAGGCAGGAGCAGCATCAGATGATGGGAAGAAGGCAGACCGTGCCGGTGGTGGGAATGCAGCTGGGGGAGACAGAGCGGGGATGGGGAGGCAGGGCAGGGGGACGGTGGCAGCTGTGGAGCAGGGTGGCAGGGTGGCGCACAGGGCCCGCTCTGGGTACAGGGCTGGCGTCAGGCAAGGGTCTTCCTACCGTAGCTTTGTTTCCTGCAGGAGCGGAAAACTTCGCTTCCATAGGGGCAGCAAGAGAGAGAGAGACATCAACACCTGGTTATCGGCCCGGCCTGCGGAGACGCGGGGGGCAGCGAGGAGGGACCTTGTCCCCAGCATCTCCCCACACTGCTGTGGGGCAGGGACATTTCAGGGCAGTGCCTGGGTGGGCCATGCTGGCTCAGAGAGCCTGGCACCCTGTTCCAGGCTTCGGGTCCAGGGATGGGGCTGGGACTGGGCGTTTGCCCATCTCAGGATCCCATGAGAAGCACCCCATGCCCTGCCCAGCTCCATGGCAGGGGCCAGGTGTCCATAGGGCATGGAAACAGGTCTGGCTCCCACAGACTTCCCCACCACGTCTCCACTCTGCACCCATGTTCACTGCACACCACTCTGGTGCTGCACACAGACCCTCCTCGCATACAGACCATCCCGCCTGCACAGTGCACAGCACCATCCCCTCCCTGTGCCACGGCCACATCCTGCCTGGCAGGACAGCCACCTCCTGTCCCCAGAGCTGCTGGAGCTGCCCCGTGCGCTGGCCTCGCTGCCACTGCACCTGCACATCCCTGTGCTCTACAGGGCACCGGACCCCCCGGCCCGTGCCCCAGCTGGGCGCTCCTGGGGGTGCTGGGGCACGCGGACATGTGTGTCCATGTGCAAGCACACTCCCTCTGGCACATACACTTGCATCCCCTATCCCACCACTGGCAAGTGCTGCGTGATACGGCCATGCTCCAGAGCATGGCCCTGGTTGATAAAGCAGGGATGCTCGGGGTAGAGCATCGGTGAGAACCTCCCTATGGGCAGGATATAGCCAGGCCAGATCAGTGCCACCCTAGCATCCTGTCCCAGGAAAGTCGACGCCGTGCAGCCAGGAAGGGCCAGCCTTTCCTCCGTGCTGCTGCCCAAGCCCTCGCAAGCTGCCGCAACAGACCCCTGTGGCAAGGGACGTGTCCCCTGCCCCACCACCGCTCCTCTCCACTGCACTGCCACAGCACGGTGGGGGGCCATGCTGTTCCCCCCAAATCCAAGCCGCCCCTCCGCAGCCTGGCACACCACCAGCTGCCTCATGCGCTGCCACTGCACCAGGCTCCCCTGCCTGGCCATGACAGTCTGTCAGCCCCCCAGACACCGGAGCTGTGGGGCCAGGAGCAGCCTGGCCTCGTGGGGGACACTGGGAGCCCCCGGTTGACCGGGACCCTGTTTTGGGGCTGGTGAGCTGCAGCCCATCCCTGCCCAGCCTCTGCTCACTGCCCCTCTGTGGCATGGTGGTGGGGCTGGACCCCATCCCGGTGCACTCAGGGCGGTGGGGGGAGCCGGGTCCTGGTAACTCAACGCACCATGCGTGAAGCGCCCGAAGCGCCGCGAGTGGCCAGTTTTCTGCAAAGGAAGAGAAAAGAGAGGGTTACCCACGGCACAGTGCCATGCGCCTGCTCACGCACACACGCACATTGCTGGCACGGCACACCCGCATACACACACCCCATCACGGCGCATGTGGCACCACTCACACCCACAGTTGCTCACACACACACTGGCACAGCACTCTCGGTGCTGCTCACGCCCTCCCGCTGGCAGGTCACACCTGGCACCGCTCACAGGCACGCTCACGCACACCCCCCCAGCTGCACGCCCACGGGGTATCCGCAGGCACACACCCCCAGGCACACACCCCCGTGCTCGCAGCCCTGGACGGGTGTAGGTGGACACGTGTAGCGCATGCCCAGCCTTGCACACACACAGTTACACGTACCTGCGTGTGCATGCACACACACATACATCCCTTGGTGATGGCATTGTGCACCCTAGCCCTGCGCTGCTGCCTGTGCTTGGGGGGTGACACCATGCACCCCAGTCCTGCACTGTGGCCCGTGCCTGGGGAGCGACAGCCCTGGGCAGCGCGGCTGCCCGGCACCGCTGCCTGCAGCCAGCACCGCCTGCAGCAAGGTCTTTGCCCAGGCGGGTGCCCAAATGCTCCGCAGCCCCTTCGAAGCCACTGCCTGCGCCAGCATGGGGACCGGGCCAGCAAAGCGTCTTCCAGGCGCTGGCCCAGACACCGCCACGGGCACTGGCCCAGCACGGGGACAGCATCCCCCATCCCCGGCGGAGGCCGTGCCAGCTGCGAGAGAGGCTGCCTGGCACAAGCAGCATGGGACCGGCCCGTCTGCACGGGGCTGGAGGCGTGGGAGCCGTGCTCGCCCGCGCCATCTGGGCAGGCAGGCAGGACCCAAGCACGGGGCGGAGGTGCTGGGAGCTCACTGCCAGCTCGGCTGCCCTCTGCGTGGCAGCTCAGGGCCAGGCACCCGCTTGCCAAGGGAGGGACCGGCTGAGGGCAAGCCGGCTGCCAGGCCCGGCATGCACCGACACCGTCTCCCAGGGAAGCAGAGGGATGGGGTGATCTCCAAGGCAGGCAGGAGAGGGGATGCAGCGTGCAGACAGGCGGGGTTGGGCTGCCAGGACTGAGCATCCTTCCCAGCCAGTCTGGGTGAGGGGGGTCTCCCCAGGACACTGACACCCCGTACCCTGTCTCCCTAGTGTGGAGCCCAGGACTGGACACCCAGCTTTCCTGAAGCCCTCCCTTTGCTCTGCCAGCCCCTCCTACCTCCCCACAGTTCCCAGGCAGGGTCACAGGCAGACAGCCCCCAGGGACAGCCAGCCCCCAGGGGCAGCCAGCCAAGCACGGCCAGCAGTTAGTTGCCCTTGGAAGGGCAGCAGGCTTATTTTGCACACCCCAAAGCTGCTGCCACTGCAGCGGCAGCCCCTGCTGGTGGGCAGCGCCTGGGGTCTCCCGCAAGCCCCTCGCCTGCATGCGGTGCTGGCCAGAGGGCAGTGGCTGCACGAGACACATTTGTATTCAGGCTGAGCCAGGCTTCACCTCCCCTCCTCGGCTGACTGTGCTGGTTCTGGCTGGCAGCCCGTCTTCCAGGCCAGGGAAAGATAGATGAGTGATTAACTGCACCATCGGCGGATAATTCCCCCATTAAAAAATGAAAATGCAATTGAGTGCCATTATCGGGTGCTCTTGTGGCTTCCCCAGGGACTGGCGCCATCAGCTCCCCATCAAATACGGTGACTGCACCCAGTGGGCCTGGGCTGGGCTCCACTGCCCAGAGCTATGGTGGGGCTGAGCCCCCTCCACTCTGCCCTGCAACAGGTCCTTGCAGGAATGGGGCACCCAGCAGCCCAGCCCTGCCTCGGGCACAGCACCCACCCACAGCTCGTCAGGGAGTGAGTGCTGGGTGATGCAGGGTCACCCCTGAGCAAGGAGGTGGAAAGGGGGCAGGAGCAGCTCGGGGCTTGCTGCGGCCTGGGACCTGGGCGAAGGGGCCAGCCAGAGAGCGGGGGGTGTGCTCCCTGCCTGGGATTTAATTTGCACCCTGGGAAAAGGGGTGGGGGAGCCCCACCAGCCCGCTCTGTGCCCATCCAGCCCGGGGTGGGGAGAAGAGCTGGCTGGGATCAGTGCGTGGCTTCAGCCCTGCCCCACAGAGCAGCCAGGTGAGACCTGGTGCTGCCTCCTTTCCCTGTGCCAGGCACAGACACCCACCTCCCCCCGCCCCGGCTGGGGTCCTGCCCTGTCCCTGGCACGGGGCATCCCTAGCCATGGCCATGGGGCCAAGGGCAGTCAGGGGGGAGAAGGGGCTCCTGGGGCCATGGAGCACAGCCCATGCAGCCTGCCACTGCCTGGCATGTGGAGCTCAGCACCACACAGCACTGGTGCCACTGGTGCAAGACAGGCAGACAGGGAGCAGGAATGGGGTGAGGTGGGGAGGCAGTGGGTGGCTTGCCTGGTGCGGAGGGACAGCCACTCTGGGTGTGCTGATACCCCCCCATGCTCAGCCAGCGGAGCAGGATGCTGCCCCACCACACGGGCAAGCCCCTGGGCTTGCTGCCCCCAAGGGCAGATGGGGCAGCCAGGCAGTGCCATCCACCCTGCCCCAGAAGGACCCCCCACCTGGCTCCCAGCATCCCTGGGGACCTGTGTCCCCCGGTACATCCCGCACCCCTGGGAAGGGGTTGTGAGTGACAGCCCCTCCCCAGCCCCTGCTGGGCCACCAGGCAGGGTGAGAGCAGGGAGGCTAGACCCCCCGTGCAGGGTGGAGCAGCGGGGTGGGCCTGTGCTTCCCGGGGGGACCCAGGGGCGGGGGGCTTCCTGGAAGGATGTCCCCCCATCCTCCACCCTCCGCCGAGGCCAAGTGACGTCCTTGTTCCTTGCTCGGCGGCAGAGCGTGCGGCGGGGCCCGCGGAGGAGCCTTGCCTGTGCCAGCCATGCTCCTGACGCGGAGGGGATGACGCATGCAAAGCCTTGTCTCCAGCTCCGTGACCACCGGCAGCGGGGCTGGGGGAGCCATGAAGCAGCCTCCATTTGCCGCCCAGGCTCCGGAGGGCAGGGAGGGGAGAGAGTGGCGTGGGGAGAAGTCCCCGGCGGGGGTCCCAGCCCCGCAGCTGGCACAGGGGGTGCTGAGCACCTGCCCTCTGCCCCTCCTGCCCGGGCTGGCGAGGACAGGCGGGCAGCCGGCAGCCCTGCAAGCGGGGCTGGAGCCGGCGATGGGCGAAGCCCTGGGGAGCCCAGGGTGGCAGCGGCAGGGCCGGAGGGACGCCCCCATCCCCATCCCCATCCCCATCCCCATCCCCATCCCCATCCCCATCCCCATCCCGATGCGCTCCCGCTCCCCGGCACT
>VZTL01064832.1:43173-53784 GCA_013400535.1 Scopus umbretta
GGGGGGCACAGCCCGCCGCCGCGGCTCCCACAGGCGGCCCGGCGGGGACAGGAACAGCACGGCGCACCGTGCCGGCGCTGCGCGCCGCTGCCCTCCGCACGCTGCCCCCAAAGAGCCCCCAGGCAGCGCGGCTGCCACAACCCCGCACACCGCAGCGCTCGCTCGGATCACCACAGCGTGACACGGCACTGCCCAGCCAAGATCCAGGCTCACCAGCTCTCTGCCAGACTCCGCTCAGTTCCCCCACATCCTCCAGCCATCGGCGATGCAGAAAGGTCCCCTTACCAAGACATGGCTGTGGGTCCCAGCACTGCTGACCTGCCTGCGCACAACCGAGAGCTACTATGGGCACAGTCCTTCACAGCAACCCCCCCGGCCTGGCACTGCCCGTGCCACAGCATGAGGGGGGGATACAAACCACAGAGTCTCCAGCCCCAGGCACCCAGTGCCCTAAGGCAGACCTTGCGCTCTGCCCCCCCGGTGCCTCGGGACCTACGGGGGATGGATGGCAGGGCTGGACGGCTCAGCCCCGGGCTAGGGTCGCTGCTTTGTGGCTGGCGGGGATGCAAGCTTGACCCGAGGAGGTAGGCCGTTGCCCCTGTCCATGTTGCATGACACACACGAGACCTCTCCTCGTGCTTGGGTGAGGACCCACGGCACAGCTCAGGGCAGGAGTGGGTGCTCAGGACTGAGCTGCAATGGGGCTCCCAGGGTGGGGACAGAAGCTGTGGGTGGGTGTCCCTGCTGAGACTGGTCAGGGCCATTGAGACCTATTAGCGCTCCTGGCATGCTGACACAACCCCAGCACACGTTCCTCAGCCAAGCATCCCCAGCCCTGCCGGCCTGTCTCTGTTCTCTGGGTGATGCTGCAAACAAGCCGGAGGGGCAGCCCCAGCCCCACAGCCTCAGCGGGGCTTCTGCTGCCTGCCATGCCTCCCACGGCTCTCGGTGCCCTGCATCACTAGCTCACCAAGCCGTGAAGTCCCACAGCACCCACCAGCCCCCTTTCCAGGCTCCTGGAGAGGCTACCAAGGTCCTAGCCCCACCGGTTGCGCTGCCCCCTTCCAACTGCAGAGCATCCATGGGGACACTGCTGGAGGCCTCCCCACCCAGCGCTTGTCCCCATGCTGCTCACCTGTCCCCTGTGGAGCTGGCTGCCCCACGCAGGGCCGCACACAGGCATCACACTCCCCACGATGCTTGGCAGCTCCAGCAGCTTTTCTCCGCTTCCCCTCCCAGCCCATGACTCCCAATGTGAAGCTTTTCATGGCTCCATAATAACTTGCAAATTACCCAGTACAAAAGGAGCTGTTTATACAACATTTCTGACAGTCCCACAATTTGAGTGATGCTGTGGGGTTTCCGTGGAGACCCTGCACGTCAAGCGAGTCCCACGAATGCCAGAGCTGGCGCTAAGGGAATCTCCTGTCAGAGCCAGAGGACTCTGCTGGGCCCCGCAGCCCTGGGTGGGGACAGAGATGGGTACCCCTGAGCCAGGGCAGGGTAAAGGGGTGGGCTGTGGGTCTGCCAGAGTCCCTGCACCCAGGGTCTCCCTACCAGGTGCTCCCACCTAGGCTGTGCATGCCTGTGGTGCTGCCGCAGACCTGCACAAGCCTGTGTCTTTTTTCACACTCAGGTGGGATAAAAGCTTGGTCAGGGATGCTGGGAAGGAGCACCGAGGCTTGGACTTGGCATGCGGTGGTGTCAGGGCAAGGGTGCTGCCACCACAGCACCTGCAGGGACAGCCCCAGGGAGGGACCACATGAGCCCAGCCAAAACGCAGTCATTTGGGTATCCTCCAACTGCCATGTCTGCTGCCCCATCCGCCATGGTTCCTGGCTGGCCAGGCACACAGCCCTTCCCTGCAACTGTGGCTCTGCTGCTTAGCCATCCCTCAGCAAAAGCCCCAGGAGTGGCTCTGGGCTGTCCCAGAGATGCTGCACCCCGGGAGCAGCTGGGTCACCTCCAAGGGGCTGCCACCTGCTGCAGGGCCCCAAAGTCCTTTCCAGAGGCAGCAGCACCTGCAAATCCCCCCGCAAGCGCAAAGCCGGAGTCCCTGCAGAAGGTGTCTGGTGGGAGGTGACAGCAGCCTGCCCCCAAGGTGGCCCCTCTGCCCTGCCCTAGCCTGGGGGCAGCCCTGGCACTGCCCTGCTCCTCTGCAGGACAGGGACATGGGGCAGGGGACGGGGACCAGCGCAGCCGTGGCATAGACAAGGGGCAGAGCAGGAGCAGGTGGGCCCATTGCCACCCAGCTCTAGCTTTGCCTGCTGGACAAACACTGGCCCTGAGCAAAGCAGGTAGCAAACGCTTGCTCAAAATGCAGCATTAATTCCTCTGCTCAGAGAGCCACGGCTCCCCATACCTTGCTGGGCCTCCCTGGCAGCTCCGCACGGATCCTGCCCCTGCACCACAGCACCGGCTGGGCACCTGCCGCCTGGCCCCGGCCATCAGCCCCCTCATCTCAGCGCCTGAATAATTGATGGCGGCGGGTACATGCAGCTGTCTCAGGTAGGAGGAGGTCTGGGCATGAATCTTTCATGTGTTTGCGCCTCCTGGAGCTGCTGGGGACAGTCTGCAGGAGGTAGGGATGTGCTGGGAGCCCAGCCCTGTCCCGGGGGGATATAAATGCAGCGGGATGGCCCTCATCATGGGGCAGGGCAGCACCTCAGCAGCTTTCTGGCCCTGGGGAAGAGCAATGCTCTGCTGTGACCCCTCTTCCAAGGGCTCGGGACACCCCAGGTGCCCTCCCCAGCATCACCTCCCCTTGCTGCCGCTAGAAGGATGCCTGAGCACACGGTGCCTGCTGCAGGTAGAGGACGTGGGGATGCAGAACAATGTGACCTTGGCTCTGGGTGCCTGTGCATGGAGTGAGATGGCAGGAGGCATTTCGTCCCTGCCCTGCCAGCCCTGCTCCCGGCATTCCCCCTGCCTGGGGCTGAGGGGCTGCAGGCAGGGGGCATGGGGGGAAGCAGGCAAGAGTGTAGGCAACAGGGTTAGAAGCAGCTAGCCCCTTCCCAGTGCCACCGTGCCAGGGCGCAAGCCAGCAACCTGGTGTCGGGAGGCAGGAGGGGCACAGGGAGCACTGGGCAGCCCCGGGATGAGGAAGAGCCTGTCGCCCCATCACGCAGCCCCGGGTGGCGGTGCTATATTTACCCGCCTGCAGGCCTGGGTCTCGGCCTCTTGCCTGTAACACAAGCCCTGCAGCGCGCCAGAATCCAAGAGGACGGCACATTCCTCAGCAAAAATAACCCCCCAGCAGCGGGCGAGAGGGCAGGGGTGGGGGTGACTGACTGGACAGCTGCACCCGCCGCCGCGCTCACCGGGGAGCAGCCCTCCCGGTCCTCAGTGCCCCGGGACGGGGACCCGGCACACATGGCCACCACGCCAGCCCCCTGCCCAGGTGGCCGGGGGCAGAGCCGGGAGCCCAGGTCTCCAGCAGCTGCCCGCGGGCTGGCCCTGGTGCCTCCTCCAGGGCCAGGGAGCGGATGCAGCCCCAGGGTGCGTGGCTGTGCTTGGGGACCGGCACAGCCAGTCCACTCGCCAGCCCTGCGGGCATCCTGAGGGCCAGGGCCAGCCCAGGCCCCCCTGCACTGCCCAGCCCCAGGGACCGGTCCCTGCACCAGCTGAGACCAGGACCTGGGGTGGCACTGGCCAAGCAGCTCGGCAGGGCCAGCCCTGCGCTGGCACAGCCAGGCATGGTGCCCACCCCACAGTGGGGCATGGCAGCCTGGGCTGGAGCCTTGCTGCATCCCGGGTTCCTCCGAGATGCTGCTGTGCCCTGGGGCTGGGGGAACAGCCAGGGACAGCAAGGGGAAACTGAGGCAGCCCCAGAGAGTCCCACGGGAAAGAAGAGATAGCAAAGGGAGGCTTTAGGTCCCGTTCAGTCCCTGAGCAGGGCTGGCAGGGGCTCTGGAGGGAAGGGGCAATTGACATTAAACATGGGCATAACACTGCAAAGTAAGGGACTAAAATTAAAATTAGGCACTGAGATAAATGGCCAGAGGTGCTGTCCCACCAGAGACACTGTCAGCACAGCCATCCCCACCGAGATGCCACTGCCATCGCCACGCACCACCAGCCACAAAAGCACGCCCATGCTGCCCCACCGTAGCCCTGGGCTGAACGGGAAGGGGCCATGCAAGGCCGCTGTGCACAGGCAGCTCCTGCTCCCTTCCCTGCCCCTAAATCCAGGCGGGTGCAGGCTGTTCCCTATTCAGAGGAAAGGTTCCAAGACGGTTTGATTGCTGAGTGCAGGTGGAGGCGAGTGGAGCAAGACCCTGTGCTGGGAGCCCAAGACGGACACATCCAACCTTGAAACAAGAGGCAGCCCTGGCGGGGAGGATCAGGGAGCGCTGGCATGGCAAGGGAGGGCTAGGCTCTAAAAGGAGATTAGCTCAGGTTCTTAAGAGGTGATTTAATCCGGTTTATGGGGAAAAAATTCAGGAGATGCAGCTGAGAGGTGATACAGGCTTTAGTGAGCCTGGGGGCGATGGAGCCACAGTGAGGACCAGGGCTGGCTGGAAAGGTCTGGAGGGTCCCTCGATGGACCTGGGAAGCTCCTGGACCAGCCTGGTGCTGGCGTGAGAAGGGCCAATGCACCCCACCTGTGCCTGTGGAGCCAGGGCATGAGAGAGAACCTGCAGCAGGAGAGGGGCAGAGCGGTGGGACACAGCGGGGACAGCACGCCCCCAGGAGCCCCTGTGCCTGGCTGTCTGGCCAGCCCCACGCGTGCGCTCACTGCTCCCCACACCAGACATTGACGCACTCGGGGGACCTGGGAGAAGAGCAGGAGAAAATCATTAGTGGGGTGGAGCGACAGATTCAGGGCAAGGGATTAGAGGAGCTAAATCAGGCTCGTGTGAGCAAGGGGGAATGCTGAGCTGGTGCAGGAGGAGCTGCTGGGGCTGAGCACAGAGCTGGGCAGCACAGAGTCGTCGTCGTCCCCCCCCAGCAGTGACCTGAGGCACCTTGGGGAGAGCCTATGCTGGCCCCACAGAGAGTTGCAGCCTAGCTCCTGTGCTGGGGAGAGAGGGTGGAGGACCGGGCTCTGTGCCCACCGGAAACCTGTGCCTGCATAGGCAAACGGAGCAAGGACACCCCAATACTGGGGGGCTGGGACCCAGACATGGGGGCTGGGACCCCAAGCCCAGGGAAAGACCTCATCCTGCCCAGGGAGCTTGCACACATCCCCCTTGCCCCGTAACTGGCCCATGACCCAGCTCACAGGGCCCCCCAGGGAACGAGGCTGGGGTGCCCCTGCCTAGCACAGGAACAACGCAGCCACCAGTGGGACTTCCATGGTCCCCAGAGAGCTGGGTCTCGGCAGGGAGTGTGGGGAGCCACTGAGCAGCCAGGGCCTCCATACCGGAGGCTAGCAAGCCACGGCGCACATCCTGGCAGGGTGTCAGGGCAAGCGGGTGCAGAGCGGTGGCACGGCTCCTCCATTTCACATGATGACCCATCTCACCACTCGGCTGCTGGCATTGAGAAAATGGCCTCAGGGGAACAACAAGCTGAATGCCAGCACCTTGCAATGGGACCAGGCGATAAGGCTGGACCCCTCACCACATCCCGTCACCTCCACACCAGCACCCCTCTCCAGCACCCAGCAGGACATGGTGCTCCCTCGCCACTGCCACGGCACACTGCAGAGACCGTTCTGCCCTGGGGCAGGGGCAACGCCACACCAGAGGCTGCGGCACTCCTTGCCCAGCCCAGTGCCCTGGAACCTGCAAGGCTCCAGAAGCATCTTTGCCCTGGAGGAGGCTTTTTGGGTGGCTGTTTGTTTGATAGCGGTGCACCTGCAGCCAAGTGCCTGCCGGTAGGAGTGCCCGGGGCAGGGTGACATTCACCCTGTGCATTAGGCAATCCTGGCTGCTCCATCCCTCCCTCAGCTGCTCCAGAAAGGCGATGGCGAGGGCCAGCAGCTCGGAATCGGGAGCAGGGACGAGTGCATCAGCATAACGGGAACAGGCACCTGGGGAAATCAGGTGGTGCCACGCTGCTGGGCAAAGGCAGGGGGACCCAGGCCAGTGGTGCCTCAGAGAGGTGCAGCTGCACACTGGAGTGTGAGAAGCAGGTGACCCCCGCTTTGGCCCCCCGGGACAGGATGCTCCTTCCCCATGGGGCAGTGCACATCTCCCACTCTCCCTGCACACATAGCACCATGCATCTGACTACACAGTGCCACAGTCCCCAAAGGTGTGATGCACAGTGACCCTGCACAGGCCCACTACAGGGCAGGACCCCTCTTGTGCACTTCTCTGCCCCCCCTGTCCCCACACCAGGCCCACGAGCAGCACACGCACCTTCCTCCATCCTGCAAACACCATTCCTCCAGCCTCCCAGCTCACACAGGGCAACTCGTCCGCTTACTCCATTGCTCCCCTTCAGCACTGCGAAGGCTCCTTCTACCCCCCCACTGCCACCCAGTCTCCTCCTCACAGCGTAGCATCTCCAGTATGCCTCCTATGCTGCAAAGCCCTGGGTGCAGCTCCTTCCCTGGAGCCTCAGGGCTCAGCACCACCTCCCTCACTGGCCCCACGCAGACAGAGCAGCACCACACCACGCTCCCCGACACCGAGGTCTGCAATGCCCCAGGGAGGTGGCATCCATCCTGGGGCAGAGCCCCAAACCTGCCTGGCCCCTGTGCAGGATGAGACCCACTCGTGCAAGGGCCCACAGCAGTCCCCATGCACCATGCACTCCCTGTGCACCCTGGGAGCATGCCCGGCTGCTGCACCCAGGGGTGACGAGCAGAGGGGCTGCCACAGGCCTCTGGGGGGGCCAGAAAAAACTGGCTCCACCCCTGCTAATTAACAACCAGGCCCCGCCCACTGATGACACAGGCTCCACCCACCTAACAGCCCCGCCCCTTGCAGAGTTAGGCTCCTCCCACCGGCTCCACGCCCGGAGGGTCCCAGTTCTCCCAGTGCAGCCCCAGTGCCTGGTACAGCTGTGACGGTGATGCCACGGGCAGCTCTGCCCACAGGCAGCTGGTGCACGGGGGTGGCTTGCGCAGGGGCACCGGGGGGTACCTGGCACCACGTCGGTGGCTGCAGAGGGTGGCACCACCGGTGCCGTGCACCTGAGCCGCATCTCTTGCTCTCTCTCTCCTCCTGCCCCGCGCAGGCTTGGCATCACATGCTCCTGACACCTCCGTGCCCAGCCCTGGCACCCTGCCTGGCCTGGCAGCGGGTACTGCAGCCACATGCTCGCTTCAGGCCAGAGAGCCGCCCCGGCACTGGGCACCCCAGCCTGCAGCAGGGCGGGCACAGCAAAGCCCAGCCCTGGCTGGCTCCGGGCATGCACTGCGGCAGGAGCCTGCAAAGCACCGCTGCCGCCCTCGGCAAACCTATGCCCACGGCCGTGCTTACCTTCCATGTCAATGATGGCCAGCACGGCGCTGGTCATGGCCTCTCCCCGCTCGTTCTCGGCAATGCAGGTGTACACGCCGGCATCCTCCTTCTTGCTGTCCCTGATCCAGAGGGTGCCATACTCCTCCCCACGTGGGGCCAGCAGCTCCTCGTTTCGGTACCAGCGGAGGCTGGGCCGGGGGTTGCCCACCGCCACCACCCGCAGCCGGATGTCGCAGCCAGTGCCGATTGCTGCGTTCTTCAGCTTCCGCGCAAAAAATGGTGCCGCTGGGCGAGCCGGGCCCTCCTCAGGTGCCCCCGGCTCCGCTGTGACCTTGGCACGCTTCGGGGGGATGCCGGGGCTCGGAGGGGCTGCCCGGGGCTCCCCGCCGGCCCTACTTGTGCCGCCACGTCCCTGCGCTCGGTGCATGGTCTGCAGCTCCCCTGCCCAAGCCCGCGACCCCCTCCGCCCCAAGCTGGCAGCGCTGTGCCCCTCTTCTCCCCTTGTCTGCAGCCTGGGGGTGCTGGGTGCCTGCCAGGGGTGCCGGGGCAGAGGCGGCCCCCCGGTTCAGGTGCCGTCTGGTTGAGTGCCTCCCCCCCACCGGCTGCAGCCCCGAAGGTCGCAGCGCCGTGGGCAAGTGAGTGGCTATTTTTAGGTGGGGGCTCGGGTTGCTGCTCGCCGAGCCACCACTCACCGAGCGCCCAGTGCAGTGCGGCACCCACACCCCATGCTTCGCTGCAACCCCGAGCCTGCCCAGCGTCTCGGCACCTGCTCCTCCGCCAGCCTGGGTGCGAGTCCTGCGGGTGCCGGCCGTTCGCTGAGCCGTCCTGGCGCTGGGGCCGTGGCGTCCCCCCCCTCGCCCGTCCCGTCCTGCGCGGCCCCCGGCGAGCTGCGCTCCCTCTGCCCCCTCTCCTGAAGTGGCAGCTGCCTCTGATATGTCACATTCCTTGGCCGGGCTCCCCCTCTCCGCGCCCGCCACCCCAGCCCTGCAGCCCAGCTCCGCTTGCAAAGATAGAAAGGGGCCAGCGCTTTTCCATATTAGCAGTGAGGCTCGGGGGGGGGCCCAGACTTCCTCCCCCCCTTCCCCTTCTCCGGCTGTGTCACCGGATCGGGATTGGGACAGAGAGACCCTGGTGGCATGTGGAGGGAAAGGACACCGTCATGCTTCCTGCAACGCGAGACCCCAGGCAGGAGCCAGGCCGGCAGGGCCCCTTTGCCCCATCCCCAGCAGGCAGCAGAAGGGGGGACTCCTGCATCCCTGCTCATCCCAAATCCACCCTGCCGCGAGGCTGCAAACACAACGAAACCCCATGTCTCTCACTGAGCCCCTGCCTCACTGCCCTGAGCCATGTGGGTCCCGGCCAGCCCCCCATTCAAGCCCTGCGTGGAGCAGGAGCATCCCGCTGTTTGTTTTTGGGGTGCCCCATGACAGCTCCCACACGCTGCGCTCCAGGCAGCGAGTGACCAGAGACTGCCTGTGCTGCACGCTGCCTCGCCACCCCCGGGCAAGGCAGGGCTTCCCCGGCGCGACGGCACACGTCTCGGCACCTGGCCCCAGCCGCCCGCGCCGGGGGCTGTCAATCTGGGTGAGCAGGATGAGAGCCACGTGGCATGCTGCTTCCCAGCTACAGACCAGCCCCGCCAGCTTTCGCCCAAGGGCACCAGTATCAGTGGAGCATCACCAGCGAGGAGATCCCAGGATCTACCGGTTTCGGTGGCTGGGGCACGCTGGAGCGAGATGCTCTGCTAGACCCACAGCCTGGCTGCAGAGCGGCTGAGCAAGCCCCAGAGTCTTGGGGGCTGGAGGAGAAGCTCAAGAGAGGCCGGGGGGCTCTTCCCTGCCTGCACTGCCCTGCGGGCAAAGGGCTGCTCTGTCCCCTGCCTGTCCCCCTCTGGCCCCAGGGGCAGTGCCCTGGCCCAGCCAGCCTGGCCCTGGCAGGGAGGGAGGTGTTGTCCCTCCCCAGGGCAGCCCTGGGGACTGTCCTCGATGTCACAGGGCCACCTGCTGGAGACAGCCCTTGAGATCCAACACCCCCCCCCAGATCCTGGCCGGCCCCACAGCCAAACCTGGGGCTCACCACACTGGCCTCTTCATCAGGCACCCCCCCAGTCCCGTCCCCACTGCTGGCAGCAGCACCTGCCTTGTCCCTAAAATGCCACCCCCTGCCAAGCCTGCTGCCCTCCCAGGGTTCTGCAGCCTGGCAGCGGGGTGTGGACCCTCTGATACCTCCGGGGTCAGAACAACCATGTATCTCTCTCCCCTGTGGGATGCTTGACCCTGGGTTCCCCAGCTGCATCCCCCATCACTAGGGTGAAGGAGCCAAAGCCAAGACCCCCACACCCCGAGCACAGGGTCGGGGGGCATCATGTGTGTTGTGGGGGCGAGGGTGTAGGGGGCAGGTTGAAGCTGGAGGTTGAGCCTGGTGTGGGGGCAGGTGTGGGGTGGTGGGGCTGATGCCCGTGGGGTGCCAGGGAAGAGGTAGATTTGGGATGAGCTTGCATGTCGGTGGCAATGCGGGGAGCTTGGAGAGGTCCCGGGCAGGCGTGGGTCTGGGGCAGGGCTGGCCTGGGTAAGGGCAGAAAGGGGGCAGCTGTGGGGCTGAGAGCCACCAGGCCATGGTGTGGTGTGAGGCCCTGGGTCTATTGGGGGGGACAGGGGATGGTCACCTACAGTGCCTCCCAACCTGCTCAGGGCTTGGCTGCCACTGCCCCCAGTCCTAGCAGGGCTCCCCCACCCAGTGCAACTGGTAAACCCACCACCACAGGCAGCAAAATGCTCCAGGGCACCTTCAGCGTGAGGGACACACATATTTTCGGAGGACCAGCAGCCTAGGGAAGAGATGGCCTGGGGGGATGCTGGCCCCCCATCCACCCCAGCCCAGCCCCAGGGGCCTATGCAATGCCCCCCCAGGTGTCGCATTCCCACCACCCTATCCCATCCCTGCTCCAGAGACGTGCCGGGAGGAAGGGGTGATGCTCCGCTGTTTATTTCAGCCGCCTGAAGAGTCATGTAGATGCAGTGGGGTGGGGGTGCAGTGGGGCGAGGGGTGGGGGTGCCTGCCCTGGCCCCCGGGCCTCTCTCCGGCTCCTCTCCTTCTCTCCCCCCTCTCTCCCACTCACTCACTCCTCCTCTCTCCTGTGTCCACCTACAGGTACCCTCTCGGCTCATGAGCCTGGCCCCGTGCAGCCTCCTGCTGCTGGGGGTCCCCGCGATGGGGGGGTGGGCGCTGCCCTCCTCTGCCCCACGGGGCTGCC
>VZTL01064832.1:54185-66313 GCA_013400535.1 Scopus umbretta
CCTGACTCCGAGCTGGGCGGAGAACGGGGGCCTTGGCCCAGACCCCGCTTCTTCCCATCCTGGCATCGCCACCGTGCACCCGGAGAAGTGCCAGCTGCGGGGAGGCCAGCGGTGCCGGCGCAGGGGGACGGGTCCCTGCTCCTGCAGGACGAACCCCAAGCCCATGCCTGGTGTGGGGAGGGGTCTGCGGGGGGATCCAGAACCCGCTGCNCTTACAGCACTTCATGCTGCTGCTGGGTCGCCTCACTCACCACCTGCCGGGAGAGAAGCCCCGTGAGACACCACGTCATGCCAGCACCAGAGCCCTGAGTGCGGGGACAGGCGCCGTGCTCGGCCCCCCCTGCCTCCCCAACACCCCCCGGTGCCACCCTGAGCTCACCTCCCCGTCGCGGGTTTCGATGGTTTTGATCATCACGGTCTTTTTGGTGTGCACCTCGGAGCCACGCTGCTCTGGGCTGGTCTCTGTGGGTGGGAGGACACACGGGATGGGACCGCAGGGACATGTGGCATGGGGGCATGGTAGTGGGATTGGGGACACCGGGGGCTTCAGGAGCCCTGCCTTAAACCCCCCTCATCTTATGACAACACCCAACCAGGTACCCCCACGCCAGGTGCTCAAGGTAGCACCCGTGGGTCCCCAGCCAGCCAGCCTGGCTGGTGCCCCCCAGGAGGGAGATTCACCCCCACACTGGGGACCCCTGGGGACTCATCCCTGGCCCCCCTCCTCACGGGGCGATGCTCACCTCGGAAATTGAGTGCGGAGGCGAAGGTCTGGTGCATGGGGATGCTGATCCTGTGGGGACACAGAGGGGAGAGCTCAGCACCAGCCAGCCCCAGCCTTTGGGCTGCTGCTCACAGGGTGGGACCCCCAAAAGACAGCTGACCCTGCTGGTCCCCCCACCTTGTCCTGCCCCACCGCCGCTCACCGGTTCTCCTCGCCCTCCAGCAACTTGCGGTACGTGGCAATCTCCACATCCAGGGCCATCTTGACGTTGAGCAGGTCCTGGTACTCACGGAGGTGCCGGGCCATCTCATCCTTCAGGTGCCGGATCTCCTCCTCCAACCGAGCAATGGTGTCCTGGTATCCGCCGGCCTCCCCCGCGAAGCGCTCCTCCATCTCCCGCATCTGGCGCACCAGCGAATCATTCTAGGGGGGACAGGGGGTTCAGTGAGGAGGGAGACCTGGAGGGGCCAGGGAGCACCTGGGATGGGAGCTGTGTGAGCTGGAGGGAGTCCTAGAGGAGAGCCAGGGACCTGGAGAGAGTCATTATCAGCCCTGGGCTGGGTCCACATGATGTGGGACCATGATGGGTGGCCATCACCCGCTGTCTGCCCAGCGCTGGGCAGCAGGGTCTGGCGGGGGCAAGTTGGTCAGGTGCTGGGCAACTCCGGCACCCTCTGCCCACCTGCTCAGGACCACCAGCAAAGCCATCCTACCTCGGCGGGAGGGCACGGAGAGGTGCAGGAGCACCGGACGGCTGCCCGGTGGGGGCACTGCCAAACCGGTGGCTGCTGACTGGCTCCTGTGACTGTGACTGTGCCTGAGCAGGACTGTTGTGCCCTGTTTGTTTGCAACCACCTTCCCAGCCTGCAACCAGACACCCCAAGCCCTGTACCCGCCTGTCTGGAGCCTCGCGGGCTGGGGCACCTTTTGCAATCTGTGCCTTGACCCCGGGACTCTGCCAGAACACCTCACAGAGGCCCAGACTGTGCTGGGGGAGGTGCAGCCCAAATCTGGGGGATGACTCCCCCCATGGCAGCAACTCAGAGATCTGGGAAGAGCTCCCCACCGCAGAGATGTCCCAAAAGTCCCTGAGCAGCCCTGCAGCAGTGGGTCCTTGCAGGGAAGCTGGGGGTCTCCTCAGTGCTTCCCATGGCTCACCGTGCCCTTGAGGGCATCGATCTCGCAGGTGTAGGACTGGATCTGGTGCCGGTACTCCAGCATCTCCTGTTTCGCCTGCCGCAGCGCGTCATTGTTCTTGTTGGCCGCCTGCGTCAGGTCAGACACCTGGGGAGAGGCCAGTGTCAGCGGGCACAGCCACCGGGAAGGCCAGGACCTGCCGTGCTGGGGCCAGCCCAGAGCCCGCTGGCTCCCGCACCTTCGACTTGTACCACTCCTCGGCCTCGGCGATGTTCTTGGCAGCGATGTTCTCATACTGGGCGCGGATGTCCCGCAGTGCAGCCGTCAGGTCAGGCTTGGAGATGTCCATTTCCACCTGGATGTGCTGCTCCTGCAGCTGAGCCTGCAGCTCCCGGATTTCCTGGAAGGACAAGATGATGCCTCAGGGCACCTGCTCTGTCCCCTGGCCCCACGGGTGCCCATGGGAAACGGGGCCGCCCTCAACCTACCTCTTCGTGCACCTTCTTGAGGAAAGCGATCTCCTCCTGCAGGGACTCGATGCGTCTTTCCAGGTCAATGCGTGCCAGCGTGGCCGCGTCCACATCCTGGGGGGGCACAGAGTGGAAGGGTAGCAAGGGGGTGAACACCCCTGGGGGCATGGGGGGAGCGCAGGGACCACTTGTTGAGGCTGAAGGGTCCAAAGCTGTGCCTGGGGGCGTGCCCCGTTGCTGGGACCAGGCTGCCGGGGGGAGATGGGTGTGGGAGGGGAGGCAGGGGTCCCACGCCGCATGGGGAGGCAGGTACTTACGGCTCTGAAAGCAGCCAGGTTGTTCTCAGCTTCCTCCTTCAGCTGGATCTCCTCTTGCAGCCTGGGGGCAGAGAGGGGAGGTCAGGGGCATCTGGAGGGAGCCCCGTCCCCCGGAGGCGATGTCCCCCCTCGCCGTCCCTGAGCCCAGCGTGGCCCGGTGGAAAGACAGCGGATTGTCCTGCATTCTCGGCGGGTGGCGGGAGGCCTGGCGGGGGGCCAGGGGCTCTTTCCTCCCATTCCCTATTATAGTCAACGCCAGAGAGAGCACAAAGGCATGAGGTCAGCTCCGTGTCATGCGCTGCCCCGGCCCTTATAGGGGAGAGTGGCCGGCAGCCGGGGGGACGGGGTGCAGGATCCAGCATGGGGGGCCCAAGGGATGGCCACCAGCTGAGCCATCCTGGGGACAGCAGCAGGACAGGCGGGTCTCAGCGATGCTGTGGGATTGGGGGTATGGAGGGGGGGGACCGCTGGGGTGTAAGCCCAAGGTCAGGGCTGGGGAGCCAGGCTGTGCCAGTGGAGGGGGCAGTGCCACAGGCTGCTGGACAGGGGGAAGGCGTTGGGGAGGAGACAGAGGTGACTGGGCCGTGCTGGCACAGGGGATGACAGGAACCTGACACCTGCTTGTTCTGTGCCCTGCTCCTCCCCTGACTCTCAGGGGTCCTCCATGCCACCACCCCCAGCCTCTGAGCGTCAGGGGCTCTGCCCCACTGGCACCCCAGCATTGGCCATCTGGGGCAGAGGCTGGGGCTGCGAGGGGGAGGCAGCAGGCTGTGCCACCCCCAGGAGATGGGGACTGGGCATCGCCAGGGCACAGAGGCCAGGAGGGAAGGCGCAGACCAGCATCAGAACAAGCAGCTCCTACCTAGCATCTGCCCCTGTTGCCAGGTGCCCCCAAGCTGGTCAGTCCCTCGGGGGTCACTCCACCCGGCCACCCCTGGGGCTATTTCCCCCTAGCCCCATCCCCCTCCCCACCACAAGCCAGGCCCACGGCATCCTTGGGAAGTCCCACTGCTCCCAAGGCACAGTGGACACCCACGTCAGTGCTGGAGCATCCCTGGCCTGCGGAAGTGCGTCCACTTCCTCCCCTCCCTCCTTCGCCTCCGGAGCTGGCAGAGCACACACTCCACACACCCCCCCACCCCAGTCATCCTCCCTCTTGCTTCCATCTGCCTGGCTGGCTCTGTCCATCTGTCCACCCCACAGGGTTCATTGTGCGCGTGGGCTGGCCAGCCCTCCCCTGTGTGAGTGGGGCTGGGGACCCTGGGTGGGGGCACTCCAATCCCCCAGCTCTGGGGGTCCCGTGGCATCACAGCCCAGCCTTGGTCCCCGCTACAAGGGAGGGCACAGGGGACACCCCTGCTGCCAGAGCCGTACTGGCCGCTGGGTGCTGCCTGGGTGCTTGGCAAGGGCAGGCAGTGGCCATCTGGAGTGCCCTGCTGAGATGCCCAGGCTGTGGGCAACTCCCTCGCCCTGCCCCAAGCCACCGGGCCAGCTCCCCCCTGCCTGTCCCATGCCATGGGTCAGGGAGCATCCAGCACTAGTGCAGCAGGTTGCGGGTGCCCTTCCCCCTCCCAAAACTCAGAGCCACCATGCCAGGACATGGAACCCTGCAAAGTGCCCTGAAGGTGGGTGCAGCCAGCGAGAGGCATGGCCAGAGTGGTCTCCCATCCCAGGGGATGGAGTGAGAAGGACAGAGGAGCAGGCTCATGATGAGCTTCGAGTACGGGGCACAAGGACGGCAGTGAGCACCCGAGGGCCTGCTGGGGCGAGATCTGCTGCTGCCCATCCCTAGGGATGAAGATGCAGGGATGGATGCCCACAGGGGGACGCCAGGGCCCCTCCTCACCTCTGCTTGAGCTTCTGCAGGTCATCAAGCAGGTTGTCGCGCTCGACTTCAACACGAGCCCGCTGGCTAGTGAGCAGGTCCACCTGGCGCCGGAGCTCCCGCAGCTCCTCCTCGTACATCTCAGCCACGCGGGTGGGCTCCTTGCCCCGCAGGCGGTTCACCTCGGCCACCATGAGGGCATTCTGCTGCTCCAAGAAGCGCACCTTCTCAATGTAGTTGGCGAAGCGGTCATTGAGCTCCTGCAGCTCCACCTTCTCGTTAGTGCGGGTCTGGAGGAACTCCTGGTTCATGGCATCAGCCAGGCTGAAGTCCAGCAGCTCGCCGGCACCTTGGTAGGAGCTTTGGTAGGAGCGCAGGGGCGTCACACGGGTGGTGCGGAAGCTGGACAGGCTGGGGACAGCCGAGGTGCGGGACACCTGGTAGACACGGGAAGTCACGGAGCTGCCGCTGCTGCCCTTGCCCCCAAAGGAGGCACGGGAGAAGACCGGGGAGGCGCCGCCAAAGGTGCGGCGGTAGGAAGAGACCCGCTGGCTGGAGGAGTAGGACTGGCTCATGGCGGCGGCTTGGGGCGGCGAGGCTGGAGCAGGGAGCAGGCAGCGGGGCTGGCGAGCGGCCGGCAGCTCGGCGAGGCGTCGGGAGGGGACCCGCTCCGCCGCTATTTGTATCCTGCTGACATCACCCGCCCCTCCTGCTGCCGGGCAGCTGGGGGATGCTGCCGCGGGGGGGATGGCCGCCAGCCCCCGCCCACCACCCCTCACCTGCCCAGGCCACGGACCCCCCGACGGACGACAACGGTGCCCATGGAACCCTGGGCACCCCCAGACCCTGCCGGTGTATCAGCCTCCCCCGCGGCCCCCACCGCCCTGCCTCGTCCCTGGGGGTGTGAAGGAAGGAAGGGGGACAGGCTGGTGGCGAGCCCCCCAGCGCTGCCCAGACCCCCATCGGGGTGCAGTGCCTGGACAGACAGCCTGGGCTGATGCTGGGGGGGAAAGAAGGGGACTCAGTGCTTCACACCCTCACTTGCCAGATCCCACACCCAGTGGCCACAGTCCCCAAATTGGCCTTGAGCACCCCAAATACTGCTGATGGTGCCTTGACACAGCCCACAGCAAGAGCACCAGGCTCAGCTCTCCATGTGGGGCCAGACTCCAGCCCCCCCACCCAGAGAGGGGACAAGGGAAGGTCCCGGGGAGGAGGTGATGTGGGGGGACTCCTGCCCTGAGTGTGCTTGTGCTGACCCACCACCCAAACCCCTGTTTTCTGATACAGGGGGCTGAGTGCTGGCCCCGGACTGGGCGTTTTCAGGGTGCTGCTGAGTGACCCCGAGCAGGTGCTAGGTCCAGAGCGGTCCTGGTGATGTCACCCCCCAGGTCCTCACTCCGGCACATTCCCAAAGCAACAGGCACCCAACCAAAATAGCCTCCCGAGCTCATACACGTGGGACATAGATGTTATTTATAGCGGGGGAGGCACCCTGTTAACCCTTCTTGCGCCAGGCGTACGGAGAGCACGGCTGGACAGGGACCCTGCCCAGAGCAGCCCCAGCCCCTCGCTGGTCCCCATCACCCCAAGAGCAGGACAAGGTCCCCAGGTCATCCCAGAGTCATGCTGCAGGCTCTGCCCTGTCTCCTTAGCCTCCCTCTTACTCCCCAAAGTACTCGGCTTGGCAGTACTTTGGGGAGCAGAAAGCCCATCCCAGCTCCCCAAACCTTTCCAGGATGGGAAATACCCCAGTTCACCCCAGAAGCCCCACCACAGCTTCCCAGCTCCTGGACAGGTGGTGGGCCAGGGCAGGGACACCAGGGGCCACGCACAAACCCACGCCAGCTAAAGAGGACGTTCTGACAGAGAGGGGCTGTTCTGGGGGACCCCCTCGGGGGGGTTCCCCTTGCCTGGACAGCACCCCCTCCTCCCCAGGCCCCCTGGCACACCTGGTGACGCCCAGCCCTGCCCGAGCCCGGCTGTTTTGGCTGACATCAGCTGGCACAGCCGCAGCGCCTCTGTCCCTGGAGGCCCTGGCGGAGGGGACCGGCGTGCCACCGGGCACCGGGTGACTCAGCAGCAGGAGCGGCGCTCAGCTCTGCCCGGCCCCGCACCTCCCGGCCCCCCGCCCTGCTGCAGCACAGAGGCTGAGCGCTGCCAGGGCTCGCCCGTGGCAGCACCGGCACAGCAAAGGCTTGGGCTTGGTCATGGCAGAATCCTCAACTGCCCTGGCTCTGGAAGGCACTCCTGCCCGCTCCCTGCCAGTCCCCTGATGCCTGCGAGGCCGGCAAAGGCCTGGGCCTCATGGCCATGCAGGTGGGCAGAGGCTCGATGCCGCGCATCCAGGCTGTCCCCGCAAGCCCCCCATCTCTGGAGGCCCTCCCGGCCGCCTGGCCGCAGCGTAATGCGGCGGGTTCCCGGAGGGTACGGGCTGCCTGGTGGAGCCTGCCTTTAAAAGGGAAGGTATTTCCAGATGGGGTTGTTTCATCCCAGCGCAGGGGGGAGGATGGAAGGAAGGGGGGCTTGTGGGGTGTGAGGGGGAGAAGATGGAAAAACAGACAGCATCCTTACTCCTCCTGGCCCTGCTCCGAGCGCACCCTGCACATCCCTGCGCCCCGCACGTGTGTCCTGCCTGAGTGCCGGCAGAGTGGCATGCCAGCCCTTGGCTGGGGTGCGGAAGGGCAGCTGGGTCCCCACACCGGCGCGGGGGACCCCAGGGGGCTGGGCCAGCACAGTGCCAGCCATCCCGTCCCATGGCCCCATCCCGCTGTCCCGCTGGCTGGGGTGTGGGGAGGGTGGGCTTCCCCAGGAGTGGCATGTCAAGTGGCGCTCGGCGCCCTGTCCTGGTGCTTCAGGTAGGGCTGCAGTGAGGCAACCCCCGCCAAGGCCTCGGAGCCCTTGTCCCCATCCCCATCCCACACAGCAGGGAGGTGCAGGGTTGGGGTGCCCCGGGGAGGGGAAATGCACTCTTGGGCACTGCTGCGAGGAGGGGAAGCAGCTCAGACGGGTTAACCGGGAGCATCCTCCTGACCCTGCTCTAGGACAAACTGTTTGAAGTGGCCTTTCCTCAACTGCCATGACAGCCTTCCGAGCCGGCTCTGAGCAGGCGGGGGCCCCATGTCTGGCAGAGGGTGGATGGATGCCTCGGACTTTCCGGACTTTCCGCAGCCTCTTAGGAAAGCCCTGTCTGCATGCAGGACCTGGAGGCACAGGAAGCAGGGGGCAGGGAGCAGGACCCGGCACCCTGCCAGAGTCCCATCCCAGGGACGTGGCCCCAAGCAGTCCATGCCATCTGAAGCCCCAGGGGCTGTGAAAAAGCTGCAGAGAGCAGCGGTGCAGGGGTGCCTCCTGTCCTGCCCTGCCCTGGCCCCATTCAGCCTCCCCATGGCTCCATCCAGGCCAGGCTGACCCAGACTGGCGGAGCCTGGGAAGTGGCCCAGAGCCTCTGCGCTGGCCCGGCCCCAGCTGCCTCCAGGCCCTGGGACGAGGCTGCTGCCGGGAAGACGTCGGGAGCTGGAACATCAAACAACTCCCTCCGGTCATGACATCCCCCTGAGCGAAGCCAGCTGCTTCCCACATCTGCCCCTCCTCCCCGGCCCTCCCTCCCCACTGCTCCCCCAGGATTTAAGCTGTCTGGTGATCCAGGCACAGCCTCCCCAGGCTGCGGGCATCTCAGGGCTTGGAGCCGGACAAGATACAGGGATGGGGTCCCAACCCCTCCTCGACCCCGTACCCTGCTGCTGGGGCCCCTGTGCCCCCCTCACGCCTGGCCCTGGCTCAGGGGTGAGTGGACAGATGGGAATGAAGCTGCAAGGGCGTCCATCCCCCTCCCTCCTGGCCTCTGGCCGTCTCCCTCCATCTCGCTCCTTTTACAGCCATGAGCCTTCCAGGCGCCTTTACCCTAAGAGGGAAGGACTGTACAGCCCATTCCCTGGCGCTGACGGACCCAGGGCACATGCTATTGTCTAAATAAGAGATGGTTCTCCTTCCCCGCCTGGACTGCAGCCAACCCTGCAAGCTGCAGCCCCCCACCCGCTGCTCACCCCAGCTGCCCCCATGCCTTCCCCCACCCCAGGGCTCGGGGCCGGCAGTGTGGGCACACAGCCCGTCTGGCTGCCCCCTGACCCCAGCCCTGTATCCCCAGGTGATGGGGATGCTGGAGACAACGGCCTGTCTCCAAGTGGCACAGGGATGCTGGGGGTGCCTGGCTGCCCCACGGCATGCATGGAAGCTGGGGGTGTCCAGCTATCCCCTGTAACCTGTATGGATGCTGGGGCGTGATTGCTTGCCCCCCTGGGTCTGTGTCGGTCCTTAGGGCGAGTTGTTGCCTCCATGGTCCATGAGGATGCTGCGATGACCTCTTCCCCCCAGGGCCATGTAGATGCTGGAGGAGGCCTCTGTGTCCATGCAGATGCTCGAGGCTTACACTTGCCCTGATCACTCATGTCCAGCTAGCCCTGTGATCTGTGGGGATGCTGGGGGTGTTCACCCATACCTGCAGCAGGGGGCCAGGCTGAGGATGTCCACCTACTCTCATGGCCGATGGGGATGTTCACCTGCCCCAGTGGCCATGGGGATGCTGCAGGTTCCCAGCTGCCCTTGAGGTCCACGTGGATGTAGGGATGACTGGCCACCCTCATGGTCCATGAGGATGCTGGGGTGTCTGTCTGCCCTCCTGCAGGCCTCGGTAGCATCACCCATGCCAGTGAGATGAGGTAGTGGTTACCCACTACATCACTGGCGACTCATGTAAGGCATGGTGGCCATTGGCTCGGCCTCCAGCAATGCCCGGGCAGTGATTTCACTTTCCCATGCTCAGACTCGTGGGCCGGAATGAGGGGGGGAACCACCTCGATGGGTGCCATCCCTGCACTCCTCCTGGCAGAGCCAGCAGGGAGGGGGTCGGGGAGCCTGGCAGGCGGCTGGAGAAGGGGGCGGCACTTCCTGGAGCTCCGGCTGTGTTTACAGGCTCTGTCCTGGGCCATCTCTCCGTTAACCCTTTCCAGCAGGGCTCAGCTCTGGCTGCCCAACCCCAGAGCCACCCGCTGCCCCAGGGAAGCCTTCCCGGAGCCAAGCCTGCACGGCACCCCACCCTGGGCTGCCAGGGGATGTGAGAAGGGGCACGGTGCCCTGTCCCCACCGGTCCTGCCCCTGCCAGGCACCCCTGGGCACACGCGTGAGCCCAGCAGCGGGCTGCAAGCACCCCGAGTAGGAGCTGGTGCCGGGGGCTCCCTGCTGCAGCGGGGGGGTCCGCGGGGCAGAGAGGGATGGGGACAGGAGCAGTGCCTTCCCAGGAGCGCGGTGATGGGGTGGGGGGTGGCCGCGGCAGGTGCTGTGCAGCCCCTGGCATCCAGCCAGGGGTGAGTCAAAGCCCCCCCGGAAATAGCCAGCGGGAGCTTTTTCTGGAAGCTCCGCTGCGCCGGGAATAGCGGCGGCACGCCAAGGCGCTGCCCTTTGCTCACGCCTGCGGGGCTGGGCAAGGGCCACACCCGGCCCTGCCACTCACCCCCTGCTCCAGCCACCCCGGATCCAGGCACCCCCCACTCCTGCACCCACTGGGACCCATCTGCCCTGGGCACCCACGCCTGCTGGGTACCCACCCGCTTCGGGCAGCCACCAGCTGGGGGGACCATGGGCTCCAGGCACCCACTCTGCAAATGTCCCCAGATGTCCCCCAGGAATGGCCTGGGGACCGCCGGGCAGCACCTGGCCCCGAGCTGGGTGCCTGCAGCAGCGAGGGGGTGATGCTGGCAGGAGGAGCAGGGCACGGCTGCCTGGCACCCATGTCCCTTCGGCAGAAGGATGCCAGGCATGGCCCAGCTCCAGGCCGGGGTGCTGGCTGCCTGCTCCCAGCCTGGTCCTGTCTCGGTGGGGCGCTGGCCCTGTGTTTTGCTGTGGTTGACATGGAGACCCTCCAGCTGTCTGCTTGTGGGGTGCCAGGCGGTGGGGGTGCTTGTTCCCTTTTGCGGGGGGGGAGAGGCAGGTGCTGGGGGCTGGGAGCATAAATCCAGAGCTGTCATGAGCTCCCAGCACGGCAGGTCCCAGGGTCAAGGGCAACAGGACCGCCAGTTTCCAGTCCCCAGGACACGGACGGCATCTCCAACTAACAGGATGCCCACACTGGTGACTCAAGAGCTAGGAATCTGTCTGGCACCAAGCACCTGGACTCCATGCAGTGCCCACAAGCTGCCACATCCCTCCTACGATTGCACACCCATTGCCGGGCAGACACGGGGTCCTGCTGGGAAATGATGCATGAGCACTGATGGAAACCCAAAACCCCACTGCCGCACCCAGCCCATGCAGGGGACCCAGCCGAGGGCAGGAACCACCCTGATCTGAGTGAGGCCCAGGTATCCTGTCCCTTGGATGTGCCCAGGCTGTGCCCCCACAGGGGCTGGCAGGCAGCTGGGGTGCTGCCCTGCCACCGTGCCAACTCCGAGCACCTGCCTGTGCATCACTGTCACACAGGGACATTGGTCCCCAACATGGCACCAAGGGCTTGCACCTTGTTTTCTGTGAAGGCTCAGCAGTGCCCCACCTTGGGGTGGGGGAGCAGCTATGATGGGGGGCTGCAGCTTGGCTTACTCCAGGGACTCACCCCAAAGACACCCAGCCGCTGGGAAGCATGCGTATTCCCCTCTGCATTTGCACCCTGGGCAGCACGGGGACAGCTGCAGGCGGGCCAAGCCCAGTTTTGGGGCAGGCCCTACTCTCCCAGTGCCCAGAGCTGGGGCACCCCGGGGCAGCACTGGGTGACCAGCCCTGGGGAGCCGGGCCTTGTCCCTTGGCTCCCACCCCAGCCCCACCCAGCTGAGCCCAGCTTCCACCCACCCAGCCCCCAGCTCTGCCCTGGCTTTGGCAATCGCTGGGTTTGCCTGACCTGGGACCAGGGTGCGGGGTGCAGGGTGTGGATTGAAGGGTGGAGAGTGTAGGATGCAGGGTGTGGATTTTGGGGTGCAGGGTGTGGATTGTGGGGTGGAGGGTGCAGGGTGTGGACTGCAAGAAGCAAGGTGCAGGAGCAGGGTGCGGGGATTAGGATGCAAGGTGCAGATTGCGGGGAGGGGGATGCAGGATGTGGGGTGCAGGGAGCAGGGTGTGGATTGCGGGGAGTGGGGAGCAGGGAGCAGGGTGCGGGGAGTAGGATGCAGGGTGCAAATTGCAGGTAGCGGGATGCAGGGTGTGGGGTGCAGGGAGAGGCGAGCAGGATGTCGATTACAGGGAGTGGGGAGCAGGGTGTGGGGAGCAGGTTGCAGGCTGTGGGGAGCTGGGAACAGTCTGCAGGGTGCAGGGTGCAGGGAGCAGGGAGCGGGGAGCAGAGAGCAGGGAGCGGGGTGCAGGGAGNGGGAGCAGGGAGCAGGGTGCAGGGTGTGGGGAGCGGGGAGCGGGGAGTGGGGAGCAGGGTGCAGGGAGCAGGGAGCAGGATGCAGAGAGCGGGGTGCAGGGTGCAGGGAGCAGGATGCAGGAAGCGGGGAGCAGGGAGTGTGGAGCAGGCAGTGGGGAGCAGAGAGCAGGGCGCAGGCAGCAGGAAGCGGGGCGCAGGCAGCAGGGAGCAGGCAGCGGGGAGCAGAGAGCAGGGAGCGGGGTGCAGGGAGCGTGGAACAGGGAGCGGGGAGCGGGGAGCAGGGTGCAGGGTGCAGGGAGCGGGGAGC
>VZTL01064833.1:0-13185 GCA_013400535.1 Scopus umbretta
TATCCTGAGATCTCAGAGTGCCCCTGGGGACTGCACACCACACTGTTTTACTCCAGTAAATTAAATAAGCAGAAACATCAAATGCAGATTTAAAAATCATGCCACCACAGTGCTATAATTACCTGACTTGATTTTCTAATGATGGATTGAGATTGCACTTCAGTTTATATCAAATGAGGGTTTCTGACCTGTTTTTTCATGCAGTTTGAAGGAGATGAAAAGAAACCAGACTCATTGCTTTGATGTCCATATAAATAACAACGAGCAGACACACCAGATGAAGCTGGTGTAACTCTTGAAAAGATGAACTATTGAGCACTACACATCCCATGCGTCCTGCAGGTTGGCAGTGAGTTCTTACAGCATGTGTAGGCATAGAGCATGCAGGTTGCCAGAGGCACCTGGCAGCAGCTTCAGATACTTCTGTGGTATCCAAGGTCCAAACTGAGATATGATTCATTTTGTTTCTCTGTGTTTGTTTCTGGGGAATTGAAGCCTATCAATATTTCTGCTATTTTTAAATTACTTGTGTAATTAAAATATCTGCCAGTTACATTTTAAGTAACTAAATGAAAAAACTGCTTGTGAATATATTTATATAAAATATATAGGTATGTCTATATATATGTCTAGCCAACTGAATGTCATCCATTCAGAAGCAGTAACATATGGTTTAGATTACACAAACAGGATGGAGAAAATTTACATAGAGAAGAAAGTAATTTATAAATTTTTGGGGAGGGGATATGAATCATATGTGGACTATCAGATTCATATATAGTACTGTGTACTCCTAGGATGATTGTTTTGAGCAGTACTGTAAAGCATGCGAAATATGTGTGCCACAATGAACTTCAGGAAAGAGACAGTCTCTTGCGTAAAACCTCACTTGCATCACTCTCATTCCTGTCTGAAACAGGTCCTTTAATTAAATTTCATCTTCCTACTGACTTCAAATGGGCTGGATGGGAAGAATTTCCTGACTTTCTTCCCGACTTTCCTCCACCTTCAGGAAACAGCCAGTTCAACTGTTAGCTCAGCATTTCTCTGATGGAGAGGTTACATGCCTAGTAAGGCATGGAGAGATGATCTCGGGATTCTTCCACTGAGCATTAGAGGTTGACTTTGTCTCACTGCAAGGAAGTGCTTTTTGGGTTATTTTTTGACCCTCTTTATTCTACTTGAAGCATCTGAGCCTGCAGTTTTGTGAATGTTTCTTGAGTAATCTCCATCTCTTTCCTTTCAATCTACTCTTTCCTGGTTCTGGACTATCCTCTCTGGTTTTCAGACAAGCTTAATAGTCAAGATGGAGAGGAAACTAAGGCACAGAGAGGAAAAAATAGCCTTCCTAAGGTCATACTCAAAGACCATGACAAAGAAAATA
Organism: Scopus umbretta; assembly: GCA_013400535.1. Classification (NCBI taxonomy): domain Eukaryota; kingdom Metazoa; phylum Chordata; class Aves; order Pelecaniformes; family Scopidae; genus Scopus; species Scopus umbretta. The sequence continues at coordinate 1,385 of VZTL01064833.1, forward strand.
ATTACAAGTCTCAAGCCAGTGCCTGACCTACTGAGCTGACAAACGCAGATAGAAATACTTCCAGCTGTGTGGGGCAGGAATCTCCACTAGCAGCTCCCATGATTATTATTATCCTGTCATAGCAAATGAAAGTTTTAATTGTCAGCTAACACATAATGATTTTTCACATTGAAGATTTTCTAAACTATTCAATTACTGTTTTAGTAAGTAAGGGATATCATGTTTTAAATGGGTTAAAAGGGGATTACTGTGAAGTGTTACTTCAGAGTAGCCAGGTGCTTAATATACATGCAGTATTTTCATTACAGTTACCCAAGTAAATTATTTAGTCACATATAAAACAAACTTTATCTAAAAACATTATACTAAGCACTACACCAAGTAGCAGAAAGGCCCACAGAGTATCTATTAGTTATCATGAATCTCTTTAATAGTAACTCTAAAAAGTACAAGTGAGACTGAAAAATAAATGACTGAAGGGCAATGAAGTGGAACAGGATTTAGAAGACATGCACTTGCACTCCTCTATTTTGCAAAATATATCCATCTTTTATAGCTCATGTTTTTCTCCACTGGTGCAAAAATAGCATTTCAAGAGACTTTTCCTTGTAATAAAGTTTTGAAAACAACACATGCATTTTTTTTTCTTACAAAAGATAATAAAGCAAAACAGAGTACAAACCAAAATGTTATTCCATAGTGTATTATTGTGGCATATGAGTTCTATGCAGAATAAATATAGATTTTAGAGGAAGTATAAGATGGAGTGAAAATTGCTACATGTTGTGTAGAAGAATAAAACAGCCGTTGAGACACTTTGAGAAACATCTCATCTCACGAAAGCTTTCATGTTGTTATTGACTTTTAAATTTTGAAGTCTTTTGCAACGTTTATAGGCAACAAGAAAGTTGCCAGCGGAAATTGGTATGAGACTGGTTACATTGTATCTTGCAATCAAAATGTATTCCAATATAGTAATTGAACTAACATTATCCTCCAGCTAGATGCTTTCAAAAATGTCCCTGGTTTGAACTGGTAATGAGTAGAACGATTTCTAGTGTTCACAAGAAGGGTGCTTCATGACAGAGCAGCAGGAAAGAAAGATTCAGTGTAAATGTGAAAGGTCAAAATAAATGTCATAGAAAGAGAAAAATCTCTTCTGGCTATATAATTTTAACTCAAAAATTACTTAGTCTGAAATGTACTGGGAAATCTATTATTTTTAAGATATAAAGGTCTTGTTAAAATTAGTGTGAAATCTTTCCAAGACTAGGAAAAGTCAGTCACACATCAAAGACAGTAGTTCTTAAAAGATAATTATCACAAAAAAATGTATTTACATCAAAGAGGGATGAAAGTATTTCCCTTAAAAACATTTTCCTCCTCTCTTCCCTACTCTACCTTGTAGAACTACAGAATCATCAAATTAATAGTCCTTAATCTTTTTTAATAAGCAGCCTTTCTATCTGTAGAGGGACATGAGAGAATTATTTGTTTTCTTTATTTCCCTATGGGATGGATCTGCAAAGAAATAGCAAAATTGAAGATATTGAAAAGCAGTTTCCCATTACAGGAAAAAATACTCAAATTTCAGTCTGACTATATATTAAGTGCAATTTGGTTTTTTATTCATCAGGTCTTGAACAGAAGTGATTAAGCAGCATGTAAGCAATTTGGAATCTTGGACAAAGCTGACTTCCCAAGAATTAATTTTATCTAAAGATACTAATGGCATAAAGCAAACTTTTTTTCTTTGTCTAAAAGCTAATTGTTCTTCAAGGACTCTGTAGGCACAATAGCATCAGTTTAACAATTGTCTTCTTAACAATATGTAGTTTTCAAAGACCAAGGATGCAGGGGTGTGGCTGACTGGCTTCAATGTTCAGTTCTGAGCCTTCTGAGCCTTATAGCTGGCACCCGCCTACCCTGCTAAAGAAAGATCCTGAGCTAAATCAACAGAAGACAACTTCAGGACTACATGCCCTTCCTTGGAACATAAATTTTTTATTTCGATATCAAAGGCAGGGTGACACAACTCAATTTCAATGCCATTGCAGATTTTTATGTGCACCGTATGTAGTTCATTAGTGAATGGAATGCCTTATCTCAGCGACTGGATTGGGAGGAACACCTGTATTCTATCTGCTGTTACTCATTTTATTATTCACTTCACTTCATTTGTCTTTGCTTTACTGTGGCTCCCTAGTTGTGACTGTACTAGTCAACTAACAGGGCTAGGAGATGGGTCTGAGCACTGGTGCGTGGCTCATCTGTGGCATTTCATATCAGCCCAGGCAGCAGATTCTCAGGCAACATCCAGGAGTGGTCTGCAGCGTCAGCAGAGAGCCAGTCTGGATGTGACCGCTTTGTTGTGGTGTGAGATATCAGCTGTATGAACACCTGCCTGGTCCTACCAGCTGGCTGCAAGATCAAAAAGACAAGCTCTTGCCCATTCTATGCCCAGATAAATTGTCTGCTGATATAGCCTTCAAGGGTAGGTAGTCATTTTGTGAGTACACAGTGATGGCACAAGAAAGTTTTCAGCTTATGTTTTATGATGTAGCAATTATCCTCGTATTGAAGTTTTAGACATTTTATGGCAATTCTAGGTTTTGGGAAGAGGCAAACTAGTTAGTAATATCAGAAGTAGCCAAAGGATGCTATCCCAAAGGGTAATCACATCTGCTGGAATTGCATGGATGTTGTGGTTATGTTGTAATATTCCACCAGATCATTCTAAATTCAATCTTTTATTCTTTCAAAATTATGATTTCAAAAAAAATATGGTTTCATATTTTCCCCTGGAAAAAAAAAAAAACTCAACTTTTGGCAATATACCCTTGTTTTTTAAAAAAAAAAATAAAATTGTAAAGTGACTTGTTTTGTGTGAAAGAATATATATTTCCCAAATAATGGCTGAGGTTTTATGATGAAAATGTAACAACATTTGGAGTCAAAGGTACTCACAGCAATGGGAAATTTGTATTTTTGATGTTCTAAATAATATCAAACTGACAGTTAAAAGTTCATATCGGGCAAGTACTAGCAGACAGACATATAGAGCAAGATAGTCTGAGAAAACACTATTATCCGTGCACTTTGAAGTTCTTGATTCTCAGGTCACCATATAGTCGAGTTCAATTTCAATAGCTCAAAATAACCTCATCAGCTAGAAATTACTAGAGTACATGATGATTTGTATCTTCTTCTTGCTGATGTCAATTGACACAGAAACTGTACAAAACCAGTTCTAGTGCAGCTGAATTGTCTCACAGACTGACAACCACCTAGATTTTTTATTCTGACAAGTTTTGATTAACCTGAAATATCTCCTGAAACCTAACCCCTAAATGTACTGTTTGGCTTTGACAAAAAGATAAGGAACACCATGAGTCACTACAAACTTCAAAAACCTTTGCACCAGTTCAACATTCACCTCTATTCTTCTGTGGTGTTTTGCCTAGTGGACATTTACATTCACCTCCACATCAAGCTCCGTAAGCCAGAGAAAAAAAATATGTTGTACATTCCAAATAGAATACTTCAGGTAAACTCAAATTTTTTAGATGAAAAAGAATCACTGCCAGTATTGTCATCACAATAAACCTATATGCCATCAGTTCTGGACTATCTAGCAAAATTTCAGTAAAAATAGGCAAACATTTTAATATGTATTTCATGCTTGTATAAAGTATAAGTTTATTTTATGTATATTTTAATTACTGCTAAAATGATTAGTAAAGAAATGTTCTTACTAAATCTTACTCTTGTCAAATAATTATTACTACCCTGAATGTTGGACTACAGTTTACTGTTGACAGATTTTAAGGATGCTGAGCTTGTGTCCATAGATATTTTCCAACACTGTTTATTTGTTATAGTTCCCAAGGCATTTTTTAGCCTAAACACTTTTTTTCTAATACAGCCAAAAATTCTTCACATAATTCATTGAGTATTCTCTTTACAGCACATGCCACCTTACCATAAAAAAACCCCAAACAAAACCCTCAAGGACAAATCTAGTTTTTTAACTATTAAATCTGTTTTCTATGTCCATGTTCTCACCATTATTTAAGTAAGTTTAATGTATTTCCTTTATGGAAATTACTTTTTTTTCTCTGTCTTAGCACATGACAATCTGTCAAAATCCTTAATTACCTTTAGAGTTTCTTCTTGATTTTTTTTTCTCTGTAATGGCTTATAGAGTTTATTCTTTCATTAGTTTTATTTTTGGAAAGCTAAAAATAAATGTTTTTTTAAAGCTTACAGATTATTCAGTCCACTGCAATTTCAACATCATCATGTATATTTTTAACTCCCAAGCATTTCAATTGGTAATTTCAGCTATTTCACCTTCTTTTATTAAAACAATAACTTAAACCTGAATTTCAACTCATAATAATTTCTTTCTTTCTCCTCCTTCCTGTTTCTCTTGCTCCATTTATCTCTCTATACCTTGTCTATTTCTTTTCCGTCCCTCCCTTCCTCCCTTCCTCTTTTTCTTTCTTTCTTCCTGTCTTTCTTTTTTCTCTTTCTTTCTTTTCTTCCTTTCTTCTTTTTTCTCTTTCTTTCTCTCTTTCATTCTTTCTCTCTTTCTCTCTCCCTCCCTTCCTCTTTCTCCCCTTCCTTTTTTCTTTTTTTCTTTTTNTCTTTCTTTCTTTCTTTCTTTCTTTCTTTCTTTCTTTCTTTCTTTCTTTCTTTCTTTCTTTCTTTCTTTCCTTCTCTCCTTCTCTCCTTCTCTCTCTGCAGCAAGATTAATCAGATTAGACTTCCTAAATTTCCATCTAACAATTGTATTACTGAGTTCCTTTGAAACATTCTCCAAAAGCTATGTTTTTCACTAGCTGAAATTTCACTGACTCATAAAGATTTAGAGCTGCTTAATCACATTATCACTGGGCTGTCACTCACCTGGAACATATTGAAAAAGGCCAATAAAACAGGAGTCAGGAGCATCCAAAAGGCGAAAAAGACAAGCTAATTTGTGTGCACTTTTTTTCGTGAAGGACTTCTATCAATTCTGTGACTGAAGTCTGTTTTAGATCTTTTCTAATACAATTTGCTGACTTTGAAATTATATTGAACCTTGAACTACATTTTCACTTCACCTAAGTTAAATTTGTTCTTAATCAAAGTAAACAGCAGTGAAATAAGCAGCTCTTATCCATCTGTTTCTGGCAGTATTTCTTTAAATTTTCACCTTAAATTATGCTTGGTAGATAGTGATTTTTCCATGACAGCAAAATATTATTTTTCAAGCTGACTGTATCCTGCTCTTTGAAAAAGCTGCAAAGTGCCACCCTGGACTTAGATTCAAGGAGAAGAAATCTTGCCAGTTGTATCTTCTGAAGAGAGAAAGTTGATCATTGAAATGTTCATGAAACCAAATGCAAAGCTGATTTCTTATGTTTGTAGTCATATGAAGAATATGAACACTTAATATGTCAGTTACAGCAGACACTGGCTGAAAGAAAGAGCCAGTCCTCAGTATGGGAAATTAACCCTATATTCTCCTTTTAAACTGTTGTGCTACAGTCATGCTCCTTTTTGGATTACCTTTTCCTCCATCACACACAGCTTTAACAGAAGTGGATGGTATCTCCCTATGGAAAAATTATAGGTCTGAAACCTTACTTTAATCATGGGTCTACACCGTGAGAGAAGTCAGGTTTCAGGAATATCTTTCTTTTTCAGTGTTTTTCATTAACTGATGTAGGTGACTTCTCAGTGTGCTGACTACTAAAAGTCCTAGGGGAGATTCTCTATCTGCCTGAAACATATATGTACACTTTGGTGCCTAACTCAGGTTTCACAATGACATTCTGGGAGTTAAGCATCTGAAATTTTGGCTTTGTCTTAGTTCCTTTGATATCCCCGAGATCAAAATATCCTTAACTTCATGTGAACCATGATGCGGGTGATTGTGTAGACACAATAGACAATGTGATGGTTGTCCTTAGGAAGCTCTCTGTGTATGTACTGGTGTTTCCATAAGGCAGCATGAGATTTTACTACCTATTTCTGACACGACATTCTTCTGCTGCTGTAAATTGCATTTTGAGGCTGGCTCTTCCTTAAACTCAGTTTCCCTTTTCTCCTTAGCATAATTTCTGGTGATTGCTTGGTTTGGTGATTGCTGTTCCTGCATTACTTTTTTCCCCAAATCTTTTAGATGTTGGTTGTTTATTTGGAGTGATTATAGATCACCTATGCTAGGTGCCAAACTTTACTGGAGATAAGAACAGAATATAATTTGGACAGTGTTTCCTCCTAATTTATTTTTTTTTTTTTTTTTATATCTAAGTCATGTTTTCTGTGTTCTTCATTATTTTATTGTAGGCTGCTGGTATGAGAACATGATTTATAAGGAGAGATGAGGCTACATTTTAAACATTAACTTCTCTTTTCCTCTGCAAGATGAGCTTGTTCTTTTGACTGTGACATTTAAGATGCAAAATGGATATTTTGAAACTTTTATTTCCTAGTTGACTTCTCTATCCCACATACTGTCCATTTTACTTTGATCATCTTTAATCAGTCTTTCCACCTGGTTTGTTCTGAAACTGAAGTTTCACCCTCTGAGCTAATTAAGGTGCTTCTTGAGCAGATAAAACATTGCCAAAGTTGTCAAAATTGTGAACAGGAATTAATTTTCTGACTTACGTAAGTAAATACAAAGCACTGTGAATCACTATCGGTTGAACCCTGAAGTCTGGTGTCAGCTTTTATCCATTCCTTGTTTAAGTAAAGAATGAATTAAATAAAATTAGAGCAATTTTCAACCTGTTCCTTCAATCAAGAAGCCATATATTCAGAAGCACTGAATCATTTGATTTATGTCTAATTTATGTATGTTACTATATCAGTGACACGATAGGTCTCAAAGGTACAGTGTGTACTGGGTTTGTGTGGTAAGGTTTTGGGAGCAGGGCAGCTACAGGGATGGCTTCTGTGAGGAGTTGCTAGAAGCTTCCCCTACGTCCAATAGAGCCAATGCCAGCCAGCTCCCAGATGGATCCGCTGCCAGACAGCTCCCAGATGGATCCGCTGCTGGCCAGGGATAAGCCCATCAGTGATGGTGGTAGCGCCTCTGGGATAACATATTTAAGAAGGGGGTAAGGGGAAACACCAGCACAACAGCAGCTGGAGAGAGAATATGCGAGAGGAACAACTCTGCAGAGTGAAGCACGCTGCCCCCCTGCAACACATGGAGGTTAACAGTGGAGCAGATATCCCACCTGCAGCCTCTGGAGGACTCCACACTGGAGCAAATGGATGGCCAAAGGAGGCTGATATCCTGTGGGAAGCCTGAGCTGGAGCAGACTCCTGGCAGGGCCTGTGGAAAGAAAGGAACCCACGCTGGAGCAGGTTTGCTGACAGGACTTGTGACTCCGTGACGGACACACACTGGAGCAGTCTGTTCCTGAAGGACTGCACCCCATGGAAGGGACCCATGCTGAAGCAGTTTTGTGAAGAACTGTAGCCCATGGGAAGGACTCAAGTTGGAAAAGTTCATGAAGGGCTGTCTCACATGGGAAGGACCACATGCTGGAGCAGGGAAAGATTGTGAAGAGTCCTTCTTCTGAGGAGGAAGGAGTGGCAGAGAAAACGTGTGATGAACTGACCACAACCCTATTCCCCATCCCCCTGCGCCTTAGTTTCCTTCTTGGCAACATTTGCCAACTTGGCTATATCTTCAGGAGTAAAGGGCTAACATCTACATGCTAGTAAATTAGCATCAGGGCCAGAGGGTGTTAGGGCATGCCTTTAGGGAAAACTGGCTTAGTCTTCTTGCCTCCGAACAGGATTTTTGCATCCAAATTGCCTCAGAAGAGTGATTCCCTACTCCCTTGAATTCCCAAATTGCATTTGGGAATAGTCTGGAAGAGTAACACCTGGCCATGGCCAAAGATGAGTCAGGGACCCCCATGCCAATTTAACAAAGTAGAATTGAACGTTCTACTGACAAAACTTTTGACCAGGTACTGGCTGCTTTACTAGTATAGATACCTCTGCAGGTGAGTTACAGCATGGAGATTAATTCCAACCAACAGTTATACAGCAACTTAATTGCTCTTCAGTGTTGCAAAGAATAAACAAATTACCATTCCTACCTCCTAACTGCATTCTTAAGTGACTACATTGTTCTACAATTCTAGTCCTGAATTTCCAAGGTCATAAAAGCAATGTTTACTAGAACAAAGATAATAATACATTTTCCAAAGCCACACTTAGCAGCTTAGTCAATGAAACATCCTTTTTCCCATTAACCTAAGAGGGCTTGACTCAGAAACTCAGACCTATTTAATTAGTCTCAAGCTACAAACTAAAAATCAATAGTTATTTTCAAAAGATAAATATGCTGTTTGAAATATGCCAAGACACTTTGTAGGGTAACTTTTCTGAAACAGGAAAAAGTAGTAAGGCAAATAGCTCTCCAATTTAATGGAGTAGCATTCCATTTCTAGCAGTTATTAGGTATTTCAGACAAGCAGGCTGATTATCTGCATGTTCATAGGTGATTTAGTACATTCCAAGGAAAAAGCAAACCACCACCAACAGTGTGACCTCTCAAAATCAGGTGAAACAAAATTGTTTCAACTTAACTACTTGAGTAGATTAAAAAAGGAAAAATCATGACTAAAAGCAGAACATGAAAATAAAGCAAATGCACATCCATAGTGAAAAATAAAATAAAAGGCTATTTGGCATCAATTATTTATTCTTTTTTCTCTTCTTACAGTGCAAATCCAATTAAAGTTCATTATCATACAACATCAGATTATGCTTTGTACATTCATTACATCTAATGATGACAAGCCACACTGTATAGGTAATCTAACAGTAATGATGCAAATACTACTCAGGATTACAATAGAGGTTAGTGACTGTGGGTTATGACTGCAAGAACAGAACCCTAAAACTGACAAAAGGTGGAGGGAGAAAAAACTGTGAGTATTGCCTCTGTCAACAGCATTATAAATGCCATGCATGGTTTCTGTCAAGATCAAGTAGTGAACTGAGATGAACGTTAGCTACATCTAACAATAAATGACTTAAAAATACTGCAAACTACAATAATTTTGTTAAAATTAAAAAGATGGTGCTAGTAAGGAAAACAAAACAAAACAAAACAAACACTAGAGAAACCCCCAGGGAATGTTAATTACCTTTGCATTGAATGGCAACATGTGACTCAGGTTTTGGGAGTGAACCTAGGAAGAACTGACTTGGAAGGATTTGATACTGAAGCAAGGGGGACACAAAAGTTTAATTTCAGTAGTCGTTGCTGAGAAAGAAGCTCTAGGTTGCTTTTGTAAAAAAAAAACAAAGTAGAGAAACAGCTGAAGAAGAAAAAAGACAACTAAATTTAACCCAGAATAACATTGTAGTAGTTTAATCTTCTGGTTTATAACTTTTCTTTCAATCTTAGATTTTTTTTTAGTATTTAAAACAAATTCAGAAGAATGTGAAGTAGTTTTAGTTCACCAGGGTACACACATTAAAAAATGTTATGTGCATCAATAAACTCTTTGGGTGTCTGCAATATGGAGCAATTTTAGAAATCTGAGGAGCAAGAGCTGTTTTCTGTTAACCTTCCCACTTGTAAATGACTTGGGGAACTATTTTTAAGATCTTGGGTGAGTGGGATAGTGTCTTGTTGCAAATGTGAGCTAGTTTTTCTCTCCAGAAAGAGATAAGAGGTAGAAAAGCACATGGCTTTGTTTAATCCCATGTTTTGAAAAAAGTCCCATAAACAATTAAGAAGTTTATGGTTGTTTTGCCTGTTGGTCATCTTAATACCTGTTACTTTTTCATGAGTAAAATCTTGTGATTTTTAACAGCAGATGTTCTAACTTATTCTAATGAATGCTCTCCTGAAATAAAATGCCTTAAATCACCAAATAGTATGGAGCAACATATCAATTACCACAACATTTCCTGTTTAGTTTCACGCTACATTGTTTACATGCTGGCTAAGCTCTTTAGCTAAATAGTTATTAGCTTTTTATATTTTTTCCTGTCTGAATATACTTCTACCATACCTCATGTTTTACTTTATAGTAGCTGAGTAATGGTATATCCTAGTTACCAGCAAACATTCAAATACACTCCACTTGGAAATACTTTATATTCATTCAGTGTCTTTAAATCTTTACTCTTCCCAGAGAAACTGTTTTATAGCGACTTTAATATAAGTTACCAAAATATTGTTATTCTGAGGCCTGGAAAATTCCCTCTAAACATGATTGAACCTAATTTACATATATAATCTTGCAGTGTCTAATCACATATTTTAATAGTATCTCTGGTCTCTAAGGGGACTGACATGCAACATTTCCTAGCTTATTAGGATATAGGATACTAAAGGGAAAAAAAAAAGAAGAGAAAGATCAAGTGTATATTGACCAGAAATTAATTCTAATTGTGATCCAGGTTGAGTGTTAAGGAATAAGATTAACAAATTTAAGGAGGAAAGGACAATATTTAGAAGATAAGGAAAAATAAAGGCAGCTAGACAAGGGAAGGCCTTTAAGAGAGATAAATGGTAAATGATGATATGATGAACTGAAGTTTTGTTTACTGACAACCCACAATCTGGAGATGACCACTTTATTTCACCCAGCCACACCTGGAAGAAGCACCAGCAGTTCTTATGGCCAGAGGATAAAAAAAAATGCTTCAAAAAAATTCACTTAGAAATGGCACAGTAAACATAAAAAGAAGATATTTGTAGATTTTTATAAATAATAAGCCTTAAAACTTGCAATGAGTGATTTCTGTATGTTAATAGTTTTTGTCAGTTTACAGGAACAAACGTGGCCTTCTAATAGAACTATACATTTTCTAATTTATTTAGAGTTTAAGGAACTATGATGTTTGAAAACCATCACTGAAATCTTGACTTCTTGAGTAAATAGAGGTTTTATTTCTGTCCATGTTTAAAATTTAAAGACATACTGGAATGTATAATTCTAACTATGGCAGTTGGCTATCAGCAGGATTAAAAAAAAAAACAAAAAACAACATGAGAACATTGACAAAGGTATATTAGAAGCAGACTTGGAAAATTGAATCACTACTTGAAGGAAATAGATTTTCAGTTTGTTAAAGGACCACATAAATTTTTGAGAGAAGCGCAAAAATACATGCTGAAGTAAAGTAATAATTTTGACATCAGAACTAGAAGCAGAGGAATAAGCTGATAGAAACAGGAACTGCTTGTAACTCCTGATATTATACCTGGGGAAAAAAAATAGTGTTAAGCTATGAGCCACAGTCATTAAGACGGGGAAGAAAAGGTTATTTGTTTGGACAAGCTCTAAACCTAACTAGAGAAAGCATCTGAACTTTGGATTTGTAATTCCTCAGAAGGTTACCAGGAGGTGGAAATGTCTATATTATCCCAGGAAAACTGAGGTACTGGGCACAAAGGAAAAGAAACTGGTTTTGTGGTTGTCACAGGTATTGAAGGAAGTCATCCTCCCAGGATCATTCAGATGATTCAGGCATGGAGTAGGTGATTGTCTATCATGGTTTAACCCCAGACAGCAACTAAGCACAACACAACCGCTTGCTCACTCCTGCCCTGGTGGGATGAGGAAGAGAATTGGAAGAGTAAAAGGGAAAAAACTCATGGGTTGAGATAAAGACAGGTGAATAAGTAAAGCAAAAGCTGCTGACGCAAGCAAAGCAAAACAAGGAATTCATTCACTACTTCCCATCGGCAGGCAGGTGTTCAGCCATCTCCAGGAAAATAGGGCTCCATCACATGTAATGGTTACTTGGGAAGACAAATG